>BQNB010049316.1:0-13120 GCA_026074375.1 Tanacetum coccineum
GAAATTTTAACTCGGATATTCGCGTTATCAATAACGCTTAAATAAGTAAAATATTAAATAATTTTATTTAATATTTTTATTAGATAAATAGTAATAATTAAAAATAAATTTAATTATTTTTGTGTGTCGGTATCTGTTGTGTGCAGTTTTCAGAACTTTGCGGGGCTGTTTTAGCCCTTTTTGGCTCGTTTCCAGGTTTCGGGCAAAACTAAAAAATCGTCAGGAATATCGTTTTACATCAAATTTCTTTAGGGTCCGAATCATGAAAACATGATTTAGTGGTTCGTTTTTGATAAACCGGCTATGAATTTATATATATCTTTTTTCGTTTTCGAATCAAATAAGTTAAAAATAACTTTCCCATGAGAGATGTACTAATAAATATGATTTATTATTTAACAATGTTGTTCAGCCGAAAATTTTTACCAGTTACTGCGGTTCAAAATACTGTTTTTTATTGTGACGAAATAAAGATCATAAGTCAAAAAGTAAGATCGGACCTGAAAGGTCAAAGTTTAAAATAGTCATTTAAAATTTCGAAAATTGCCGGATGTTACAAATATGGAAGTGGAAAGTGCTCTGCTCCTCTTGATGGTTCAGTGTTACTTGACTTTTTGGGTATCTCTTTGATTCCAAACAAGTATAAAATTTGATTGATAAAGCACTTGTGACTGTTTTGTAATTGTTGTTAATTGATGGTATTGAGCATTTGAAATGTAACAGATATACATAAATACAACTTAAAGGAGTTCCTTCAAACTTCTTCTGCATACTTTCTATTCTATATGCGTTTATTCTAGGATTTTTTTATTGTATTCTTTACTTGTGGGTATGTGAGTGTAGATAGAAGAGTTAAACGATTACATTTTGTGTGTGAGTGTGGTCATGCTTAAGTTTTAAGTTCTAAGCTTTCCATGGACTAAATTTCAAACTCCATATGCCTAGACTTGTGTCGTACCATCATTTGTTCTCCAAAGAAAGATATGCAGTTGAACTTTTGAGTACTTATCATGAATTTGTAGCCATCTTCGATCAGAGATAGAAGAAATGCTATTTTATTTTAAAAGGTCATTTAATAGCTTTTCATATTAAAGTGTTGTGTAATAGCTTCTGTCATGAGAAAGTCTTCTTAATAATTTGTTATATCGAAGATCCTCTTATAACTTGAAATAGAAGTGATATCATGATTTGTAGTCTGTTTTTATTTATCATTATCCTTAACTAGACATTTTTTTCATTAATCTAAATGTGTTACTTTCATTGATGTGCTTATAATCCGATATGGAGAACGATACTAAAAAGATAATATGTACTTTCATTGATGTGCTAATTGTACAACCCGTGTATTACACGGGTCATGAAGGGCGTTGGATGAGAACTGTAGCTTTAAATAGTTTCGAATTGGGGAGAAGGTATTAGGCATTTACAATTGCAAGTGTGTGATAGCTCTCGAATATATAGCGACCTTGATCATTTAGAAGGGTTGTGTTGAATAGTACCCATGGAGGTTGTGATGGGTTTTACCATGTGTAAAAGGTGGTCCGATGAAGGGTTTATGTGTCAACAATTAGACCCTCCAACAATTAGACCTCAACATTATATGGCTGAACACTTCAAAGAGGCAAACTTCAAAGTGCGGTCTCTTCAGTTAAATGTTAATGCACATTATGTATCTCATCAAACACTTTTTAAGGCCACACTTCTATCTTTATGTTACTATTTTTTCCTTTCTTGATCATTTTTGTTTAGAGTGTTTAGGTAAGCTTATTAGACAACTTAAGTTTACTTTTTTTTGGTCAAAACAGCTTATGAGCTTATGCGTCTATCTATCTATAACATTAAAACAAAGTTTATGCATCTAGCTTTCTTCTTAATTTTATTTTTCTCATTGCCATTTCATGTAATTATATAGGGTAGTAGAGGTTGATAATTAAGTGTTCGTTGTCCCAAATTTTCCATTGTGATTTCATTTTCCTATAGTCTTTATATATTAACTTTTTTTATTTTTATATTTTTCAAATTTCAAAAAGATTTAATGTTTTAAGATACCAGATTAGATTATTACAATGACAATAATATATTGTTTAGAAGGAAAAAAAGTATACAAATGCTTTCGTTGTAACTTGTGTAGTTTTGCTCTTTAGCTTTTATGTCATATTATTCAGCCAAAAGGTTATATGCTCTTATCCTTTGGTGTTGAAGACTATACTATCAAAAATTGGCTGCTATTATTTCTTTCATCACTTGGTTTAGTGAGTAGAATTCAGTATTAATTTTGTTAGCGCCTTTTTTATTTAATTAAGGGGGAAATTAGATGTATATCATTCTTGAAGTTCAATATTATATAAATATCCTTCTCATTTACATAAATATCATTCTCACTGATGACGTATAATAGGTTTACCAGGCCTCTGGGCCTAAACTATATTTTCACAATGGGCTCCAAGCCCAACGAAAGCAAACTAAAATATGATGCGCCAAGATTAAGCCCAGTCCCGTGCTGGCACAGCCGGAAGAGTTAAGTCGGACGTGACAGACCTTCTACGAACTAAGAAACATCCTCGAAAGGGAACCTACATCCGCAAAAACTCGATTACTATGGACCTTTGCCAGACAGGGGGCCCACTTCGGCCCACTAACAGATATGAGCAAAATATTAGGAAAACCTAGTATTGGGCTCACCAATAAAAAGGGTGTTCTGACACCCCACGAGGTATGATTTTCTTATCACATTTCATACACACATACTCTGACATTCTCTGACAAATATGTTTACTTACTCTTACGTCGGAGTCCAATCGTAGGGTCCGTCCTCACGGTAAGACTAACGGTTTACCTTTCGTTGTGCAGGGAATCATCTCATTACTATTTAGTACCAAGACTCCATCCTTGGCCTGTCCCAACCACTCCCCCGACCATCTACTTAACCATTTACGTAATTTTCTATCTACCAACAAGTTGGCCCATCCGTGGGACCAAATAACAACTGCGTTCTACAAAATAACTCACCATGACAATCATGAACGAACCACTCCTAGCCACCTCATCCTGGCGGAATACGGTTTGGGAAGACAAGGAGCCAATACGCAGATCAAGTGGGCCGCGTACGACGCAGCACTCCGAGAATATTGCCACAAAAATTACAATCAGCTGCTGCCAATCATGGCCGAGAAGTTTAACCAGGAGAAAGAAAAAAGTGAAAAGCTAAAGGAACTAAAATCCTGGCTTAACTTCGAAGGATGTTCTGGAACATCACGATACTCCGAGTAAAAAACGATTGACACTAAGGAACATGAAAAAAGGCACAGATCTAGGCGCTCTCGTAGACCAAAAACTAGTGTGTTCTCAAGAATAAGACGTGAGCGGTCAAGATCACCAAGGCAGAGGTCGAAAGAAGGAGGCGTGTTTTAAAGGATAGGAAGTAGGGGGAAGAGTGTGTTCGCACGCTCAGACAGCTACAGCCGGAACTCCCATTCAAAATACACAGAAGCTCTCTCAGAAAGTGATATAGCGAAGGTGGGGTACTGAATCAAGCATCAAAGAAGAAGAAATCGTATAGGGAAGAGGATGACTTGTCCCAGCCATGGGTATGTGAGGAAGTAGATCCTTTCATACCAAGAATCTGTTACTCCGACTTCCCAAAAACAAGGATGCCCAGCCATATCAAGACATATGACGGAAGCGAAGATTCGGAGGATCATTTGAAAATATTCCAGTTACAGCAAAAATAGAGTGATGGTCTCCAAGCATGTGCCACATTTTTTAACTCTACGCTGACGGGAAACGTAAGAGTATGGTTTGATGACCTTCCGCCTGAATCAATAGATAGTTATGATGATCTGAAGAAAGCATTTTTGGAAAATTATCTCCAACAGAAGAAATGTATTAAAGATCCTATAGAAATCCATAACATCAAACAGCGGGAGGGAGAGTTTACGGAAGAATTTGTAAAAAGATATAAACTAGAAAGCAGGGATGTTAAGGGGGCTCCAGAATGCATGAGAATCTCCGGATCCATGCATGGAATTACAAACCCTGAGCTCATCAAGCGTCTCCATGAAAAAATCTTAAAAATAGTTGAAGAAAATATAAGAGTATACCTCACTTTGCCTAGGGTTGAAGGTGGCAGCCTCAAATCATGAACGGAAGAAAACGTTTCCACCATGGAAATAGCATGAAGGCAGCCAAAAGTAAAATTTCAAAAAAGGAGGTTTCCGAAACCAACAAAGGTTGAAAAGGAAGCACGATCGGTTTTCCTTACTTACAAAAACCCCCAAGAAATTTTCGCTTTAGATAAAGGAAAATTTAAAGCTTCGCCACTGATGACAACCCCGGTTGAGAAATAGAACCATGTAAAATTCTGCGAGTTTCATGGTGAAGTAGGGCATAATACAGACGAATGTATGCACCTGAAGAAGCAGATTGAGGAAATCCTAAAAGCAAGAAAGCTGTCACATTTGATTAAAGAACTAAAACAAAACAACGAAAAGGAACATCCTAAGGTGGGAAAGAAATGAGAAACTTCCGGGAAGGATAAAGCGTTAGCTATCCTAATGGTCCAACCCTAGGAAAGGGTGGCTAGACAAAGGATTACACAGAGTTTCTCTCCTAATCCAGAAGTCTTTTTTCCACCCCTGGGGAAATGAAGGAACGGAAGGCCCGATGATCATAGAGGCGGAAATAAGAGGCCACTGTGTACACCTTATGGTATATGGACGGTGTGATCATCCAAGAAATTTTGTATAGCATTGCTTTAACAGACTCTTCACAGAAATAAAAACAATTGATACCAACCCCTACCCCTTTGATTGGATTCATGGTTGAAATATAATGCCAATAGGGCAATACAATTTGTGGTTAGATAGAGATGAATAACCTCTGCTCGGCTGATAAAGTTCATGGTTAAGATCATCGTTCTCCGTACAATGGAATTAGTGGAAGACTAGGAGTTAAAAATTGCAAGTATTCCGTCCACACTCACGAATGCAAAAGATCCTGTGGAAGGAGGAGTGATTCCCAAAGTAGCAAGTGGTTCCGCTGAAAGCGCGTAGTCCAATCGAAGGAGCCCATCAGCTACCTAGCCAAAATAGAATGAAAGATCAAGTAGCAATAAACCCGAATATACAGAACAAACAATAATGATTGTTCTACCCCTCACCGAAGAAGCCGCTTACAAGTTGTGTGACTACTCCAAGTAACTGGACATTTTTTCTTGGAAGCATGCGGATATGACTCGTCCCAAACACATTGCCGTAGCATCGCCTAAACGTGCGGGAGGGATGTTCTCCGGTTAGACAAAAGAAAAGAGGGCAAGCGGCTGACAGAAACCAGGCAATACAAGAGGAAGTTGGGAAACTCGTGGAGGCAGGAATAATGAAGGAAGTACACTACCATGACTGGCTGTCCAACCCAGTAATGGTAAAAAAGCATGATGACAGTTGGAGGATGTGCGTCGATTTCAAAGATCTAAACAAAGCATGCCCAAAAGACGGTTATCCGCTACCGGAAATAGACTGGAAGGTGGAATCCTTGTGCGGATTCCCTTTCAAATGCTTTTTAGACGCATATAAAGGCTATCATCAAATACAAATGGCAAAGGAAGATGAAGAAAAAACCGCATTCATCACAAGCCAAGGAATATTCTGCTATACGAAAATGCCTTTTGGTCTGAGGAATGCTGGGGCAACCTATCAACGTCTGGTGGATAAAGCGTTCCATAAACAAATTGGCAGAAATCTGGAAGTGTACGTAGATGACCTTGTCATCAAAAGCCGCACGGAAGACGAGATAGTCAGAGACATAGAAGAAACATTTAAAACTCTAAGGGAAATTAACATGAAACTAAACCCTAAAAAGTGTACCTTTGGGGTAGAAGAAGGAATGTTCTTAGGATACAAAGTCAACTCTAAGGGGCTGAAAGTATGCCCAGATAAGGTGGACGCTGTGCTAAGTCTCCCATCTCTAAAATGTCTAAAGGATGTGCAAAAGTTAAACGGAAAGCTCGCAAGCCTGAATAGGTTCTTGGCCAAATCAGTAGAGAAGTCACTACCGTTCTTTAAAACTTTGAAAAAATGCAAGAAGAAAAGTGACTTCCATTGGACCACGGAAGCGGAAGAGGCGTTTAAGAAAATGAAACAGCTAATAGCTAAGCTCTCTATGCTAACGGCACCAATGGAAAAGGAAGAGCTTATTGTTTACTTGGCCGGAGCAAAAGAGACAGTAAGCGCAGTCCTGATAACGGAAAAGGAAGCTAAACAGATGCCCATCTACTTTGTTAGTAGGGCATTAAGGGGTCCGAAACTAAACTACATGTCAATGGAAAAGTTGGTGTTGGCCTTAGTACATGCTAGTAAGCACTTAAAAAGGTACTTTCAGGCACATCCAATAATAGTAATCACGGACCAGCCTGTACAGCATGTACCCGGAAGTAGCATGAAGGCTACATAAGGAAAGTATTGAATTAGGAGAATATGCAATACACTACAGGCCTAGAGTATCAGTCAAAGGGCAGATATTAGCAGACTTAGTCAAAAGGCCAGAAGAGGACTCTTCGGACACTCCGATGGAAGAGGAAGAGGAGCTCCCTGAACCATGGATTTTGTTTATGGACAGATCCTCCTGCACGGATGGTTCCAGAGCAGGACTAATACTCACAAACCCAGAAAGGATGGAGTTCACTTACACTTTAAGGTTCAGGTTTGATGCAACAAACAACAATGCAGAATATGAAGCTTTGATTGCTGGATTAAGGATAGCGAAACAAATGTGTGTGAAAAACCTTTAAGCGAATGTGGATTCGCGCTTAGTGGCCAATCAAGTGAACGGAACGTATGTTGCAAAGGAGGCCGACATGGTCCGTTACCTGGAAAAAGTAAAAGTACTTACAGGCGGCTTCAAGGCGTTCACAATTAAGAAAATCCCCAGAAGCGAAAACAAAAAAGCTAATGCTCTAAGCAAAATAGCTTCCACAAGTTTTGCGCACTTAAGTAAGCAAGTACTAGTCAAAGAATTAAAAGAAAAGGCCATCAGTGAAGTAGAAGTATTAATGGTGGTAGAAGAAGAAGGAGACACCTGGATGACTCCTATTTACAAATACCTTGCGGAAGAAACCCTACCAGCGGATATGAAGAAAGCAAGGGCAATAAAACGCAAGTCATGGCGGTTTACCGTTATTAATGGGATCCTCTATAAGAAATCTATTCTCGACCCATGGCTAAGGTGTGTAGGGCCACTTCAAGCCAACTATGTTCTAAGAGAGATGCATGAAGGATCTTGTAGCATGCATGCAGGCACACGATCCGTCATGGCCAAAGCCTTGCGGACCAAGTACTATTAGCCTACCATGCACAGAGACGCAAGAACGTTAATAAGAGCATGTCAAGATTGTCAAGTTCCTAAACCCATCCCAATGAATATGCAGCAGAAGCTGACCTCAATTACATCTCCATGGCCATTTTATAAATGGGGAATTGACATAGCCGAACCTTTTCTGGAAGGACCAAGGAAAGTCAAATTCTTAATAGTAGCTATGGATTACTTTACAAAATAGATTGAAGCAAAACCAGTCGCAACCATCACTAGAAATCAGATCAAAAAATTCGTGTGGGATAACATTGTTTGCAGGTTCGGACTTCTTGGAGAAATTATCTCAGACAATGGAAAACAATTCCGAGATGATCCATTTAAGGACTGGTGCGAGAAACTATGTATCAATCAGCATTTTGCCTTTGTAAAACATTCGCAGACTAATAGACTTATAGAAAGAGCTAATCGCAGCTTAGGTAAAGGAATAAAAGCAAGGTTGGAAGCAAGAAGCAAAAACTGGATAGAAGAACTCCCTCATGTTCTATGGGCACACCGCACAATGATAAAATCTAGCAACGGAGACACCCCGTTCTTATTAATGTACAAAATAGAGGCAGTCATTCCAGTGGAGATAGGCATGCATACAATCAGAAAAGCAGAAGTGGACCTGGTACAAAACAATGAAGCTTTAGAAATCAACCTTGACCTCTTGGAAGAAAGAAGGGAGGAAGCAGCAATACGTGAAGCTAAGAGTAAAGCAAAAATAGAGAAGTACTATAATGCAAAAGTTAGAAATACAAGTTTCAAACCAGGAGACCTGGTATACCGCAACAACGATGCAAGCCGAGCAGAAGACACAGAAAAGCTAGGCCCCAAGTAGGAAGGACCGTACGAGGTAACGGAAGCACTTGGAAAAGGAGCATATAAGTTAAGAGACCGTGATGGAAAACAACTTCCACGGACTTGGAATATCAGTAACCTCAAGAGGTGCTATGTTCACAAAATGTAAGCAACTCACCCATACGGACTCTGCAGTGAGGGTAATGCAATTCAATTTACGTTATTTTATGCATTGTAATATTTTTCTTTGAAATTTCAATAAAAAGTGAAGCTTAGCTACCTTCACAAATTTTCCGTAAAATTCCTTATTCTTTATTTTGTAAAGTTATCTTTTATGTGATTAAGACGCGCACGCAATAGGGCATGACCCAACCAAACATTATTCCGTATAACAAAAGGGTGCGTAACCTCAAAATTAACTCAAAGTATACATAAGAGGTATTGCAAACCCAGTATAGGGAGAATAACCCAAAAATATTCAAAGACTATTGGAATAAACATATCATAATATTGAAACGATAGCAAAATCATAATCAGGCACTAAAAATGTACAAGTACATTTGACCGCATTCAAAAAGGTCACACATGACCGCGGTACATAACGGACAAAAACTGTTAGAAATATTGTGCACATACAAAAAGCCGCAACAAAAAGACCACACGCGGTCACGACAAACTACCTTAGCAAAGTGACATGAGCAAAGGGAAGAGTCATTCCGGAACATTCAACTCCGCGTCATCAACATTGGGAAAAGGGTTAGCATCCTCATCAGCGACATTCCCATCCGCAGTTGCCTGATCATCCGCACCGGTAACCTCATAGTCATCTATGGAAATGGGCCTAACGGTACTGGTAGAAGCAACAACAATAGACAGAGCCGTGGTAGTATCAGCGGTATTAGGAGCGGCACCGGAAGTACCTTCCGTACCTTCCAAAGCCACGGCAGACAAGGGCTCAGATAAGGGAACGAAGACATCACGAAGAGCTGATACATGATTGGCAATATTTTCTTTGATCTTCCGGACCCGGGAACTGGAAACATCTAATGAAAGTGATAAAGCAGAAGCACCAACGACACGTTGGTCCGGAGAATGATGGATAGGAACCATCAACTGATTAACATGAGGCTGCGACTCAGTCAAACCCAATCTTTCAGCAAGAGTGTCCTCCAGACGAAGAAGGTTCATTATCGTGTCAATGCTAGCATCTTTGTTGGTTTTTAACTCCGCAATTAAGGAAAAATTGACACTCTGAAGGCGTTGCAAGGCAGATAGATAATCAGCTTCCGCAGATGGGTTATACGCAGCAACATCAGTCAATGTTCTACCCTCCGCACCATGGGTAATTCCGGCAGACAGCCCTTCCTGCATACCTTTTTCAACAGCCTTACTAATCGCCGCTCCGAGAGTGGAAAGATATTCAGTAGAGTTCAAGCATTTGGCAATGGCAAGTTCCATGTCGTGGGTAAGTAGCCACCGACGCCCGGAAATGGTAGTCAAGAGGTGCGGATAGAATTTCTCCTCAAGATGAAGGGCCATCTCAACAAAATCATTACATAGCTTATCAAACTTCTCATTCACCTCCTTTATTTTCTCATCTTGGAACCTCTCAAACTGATCAATGAAATTCTCATACGTCGTGACTTTCTCCTGAAGCCCAACAGAGGAAGTCTCCAGTTCATGCACCTGTAATGATGCAGAAGCACTTTAAAAAAAACAAGAGAGAGAGAGAAGAGAACTTAAGTGCACATGTACGTACCCGATCTGCAAGGTTGTCACTTTGAGACTTAGCAAAGATAACCTGAGCATCCAAGTCGGCAACTTCTTGCTCCCTAACCTTAACTGAAGCAGCAAGATCGGCCACTTTCACACCAAGATCAGTGCTCTCTTGTTCCAAAGCGGCATTTTGCTCTTTCAGAACCTTCACTTCATCTAGAAGAGATTTCTCAACCACTTCGAACTTAAAGGTTTCGGTACGGAGACGGATGGCCTCTGCGGCTTCCGCTTCCTTCACAAGCAACTATGCCTTGAGACTCTCAATTTCAACATCCCTGGCCTTCAGCAATGATTTTTTCTCGTCCACAACAGAATTCAATCTCCTTCTCTCTCTAATGTTGTACTCAGCACACATCCTCACTTTAGCACTAAGAGATATTTGGCGAGCATCCCCTACATTGTTTCATACCACGGATTGACGCAAAGAACTTAGGAGGAGCAAATTCATACACCATTTCACGGCAAGTACGACCGTCGTCTAAACGAGAACCATTGGTTACGCTCTATTGGGGTACATACACTTTCTGAAGATTCGTATCAAGGCTAATGACAGTGCGGATACCACCAACAATGAAGTCACTGCCAGTAAGGTCAGAAAAGCCACCTACGGTGTGATCAACCCCACCACTAGATGAATCACCACCAAAAACAGAAGACTCAACAAATTTTTCTTTAACAGTTGTAGCAAGATCAACTGTGGAAGTAACAGTAGTGGCCACTGTCATCAACGGAACGGAAGGCCTGGAAAAAGAATCAACTTCAGCTTCCACAATATTAGCACCAGAATGATAAGAAGAATCTGAAGAGATAACGAACCTTTGCGGAGCACCGATGGTTCGAAGGTTAAGACCGGTTGCAGAGTCAGCATGAACTTCATCTTCACGCTCTGGCGTGGCAGATACAGAGGACGTGACAAAGGGCAAGGTTGGAATAGGCTCACCCCTGACCTCAATATTCTACATAGCTCCAACAAGCAACCGCTGAACAGCAGACCTGGACTTACCAACTACGGATGTAATTTTGTAATTACATAAATATCCTTCACAATATTTTGTAATTACATCAATATCCTTCTCAAACTTTTAAATACTCATATATATTCAAAAATTAATTAAATCATAATTATATTAATTTTAAATTTTGAAACTACTGTTCATCTCTTATTTATCTTTTATATCGATCATAATTATATGGGTAAAATCCATAAATGCTTAATGTACTTTCGATAAGAACTCATTCTACATACTCTACTTTATTTATTGTTATTCTTCTTACTAAACTTTGTATTTTTTTTCATAATACATATCTTTAATAGTTTGTTAAGGGTATTTTAGTCATTTCTCACATCTTCATCTTCTACCTCCCAACACCATAATTTCCGGCCAAATTACTTACGTTTTATAATGGGTAGCTGGTACAAAAAGGGAGTAGGCCAATATAAAGGATGAGTCGGTGAGCCCAGTATCAAAGAGAGGATGTGTCTGAGATTTATATTTATTTCGTTTGTGGTTGAGTTATGACATACTTTTAATTATAACGACATCGAAGAGAGGATGTGTCTGAGATCTGTTTATTCTCACATTTTCTTTTATCTGATGAAGCTCTTCCGCATCCACAAGATTTCTGAAATCAGAATTCCACCAGCTACCAACCTTGTTCTATCGCATTTGCAGCGGGACACTTACAAAATTTATAGATTAACACAAGCTTGTGACGTCTGATATCATAAAAGTGCAGTCCCATATTACACAATCATGCTTAAGCATCCAAACCATGCACATGAGTTAACCATCCATTCGTGTATCCATATACGTAAGTGGAAGAAGTATAGGAGAAGGTTATGAATTCTTCTCTGAAAACTATAACACAGATGCCATGCTAACTTTACAAGCATGTATGTGAGACCAAAACATGCAGTGAACCACAAAAGTATCTCTGCCACATTTCCACACATCTTCCAGCTAGCTTTCCATTCCTTCAAAATCTCTTGATTTCTCAAGCTTCCAATTAAGCAACACTTTCTAAATGTCGGTTTAGGGATGAAAAAGAAATAATCTGTTGGAAAATTTCAGTCAAATTCAATTATAAAACGTAAGTAATTTGGCCGAAAATTATGGTGTTGGGAGGTAGAAGATGAAGATGTGAGAAATGACTAAAATACCCTTAACAAACTATTTAAGATATGTATTATGAAAAAAAATACAAAGTTTAGTACGAAGAATAACAATAAATAAAGTAGAGTATGCAGAATGAGTTCTTATTGAAAGTACATTAAGCATTTTTGGATTTTCTCTTATTTAATTTTTATATTGATCCTAATTATATTGTTCATATATATTTTTTAGCCTCAAGTGATGAAAGAATATGATAATATAATTACAAAAGTTTAAATATAAATATGAATAACCATAGTACTCCTATATATATTAATTTGTTCATATTTATTTTTTGGCCTCGAGTAATGAAATACCATGTTGATTTTTGAATATACATGGGAATTTAAATGTTTGAAAAATATATTGATATAATTACAAATGACTAGAAAGGATATTGACGTAATTACAAAAGTGAGAAGGACATCGATGTAATATTGAACTTTCGTAAGGATATAGATGTAAATGCCCTTTAATTTATGTGTGGATCAGTTAGAGTTATTTTAGAAAAAAAGGCTTGGTTTTTGTGTGAATAATCAGATAGGCTAAAAGGTGCGTGGAAGACAATATAAAAAGGGGCGATTTTGTATAAGAAGATAATCAAAACATAAGTAACTTATTCCCTCAATTTATTTTAGAACGAGGTTTATAACCGCGCTCTGCTACGGAGCGTGGGTATTCGTTTGAGGATGAATGTGGCTTGGCGGGGTGTTTCGCACAGTTTTGTACAAATTCTCATTTACATAAAGGCAACACCGCATATAAAACTAATACAATAGGTAACATAAATGTACAACATGCATTATATGATAGACATCGATTAACTATTCATACTTGTGTTTCAAGTCGCCCTACACACTGACCCATGCAACAGGAACGACACCATCTCTTCTTGTGATGTTACTTCAGCCTATGTTACACCAGCAAGCATTTGTCGTTTCTTAGTTTAGTTATATTTTAAATTTGAGCTTGGTCTTAGAGCTTACACGGTTTCCTTTAGTCTGATATCATTAGCTCTAACCTGAAACGTTTTAACTATATATCAA
>BQNB010049317.1:0-42099 GCA_026074375.1 Tanacetum coccineum
ACTGTACATATTGTGGTGTCTAGGGACCTTTAAAAGTATCTGATTTTCATCAGGCATCAGAGATGTAGCCTTTGCTACCTCCAATGGTAACAGATCCCCCATTGAATTCTTCAAAATCCTCTAGTTGATCCTTGTTACCTGTCATGTGCCCTGAGCATCCACTATCAAATATACCTCTATCTACCATGTTCTTTAGTGGATTGTCCTGCACATGAAAAAGTGAAATTAGTTTCTCTTAGGGACCCAGGCCTTTACAGGCTTGGGTCTGCCTTGTGGACCTTTAGCATTCACAGTTCTAATAAAAGTTGGTCCACTGTTATAATTGATGTTTGGTCTTATGTTTCTCCAATTATAACTTGCTGAGGTCTTAATAGCAGATCCCTAATTTCCCACTACAGCATTAAAATGTGACATTTGTGCTGTAGTTTTTGCAAAAGGTCTTCTTACAGATGAATGTGGTTTTGAAAAATCCCTTCTTTGATTAATTTGATTCATCTGTGGTCTTTTGGGACTCAAACTATTTGGTACTGGCTGTCTAGATCTAACAGTATTAATATTAGAACTAACAGCATTAACTTTAGGCCTAACAGCATTAACATTTGTCCTACCAGTATTAATATTAGGCCTAACAGAATTAAACTTTGGCCTACCAGCATTAATTTGTACTGATCTAGGAACAAATTTATTAAAGTGATTGATCCTGTTTGCATTTGTCCATACTAGTTTTGCCACCCCATTACCAGTATTAACAACCCTCTTAACCTCAACTTCCCTTGCCATTTTCTTTTCATAATAGTCACAATCTTTAATCAAATGACTTAGACTACCACAAACAAAACATTTCTTCTTTGTAAAAGAGTAACCTTCCCCTAGTTCTCTTTCCATCATATCATTCCAATTCTTCCTATTAACTTTATGTGTTTCTTTATCTTTGAGTGGTTGCCTAGGAGTTTTTATGTGTGAGACACAACTAGGTTCAACTTCATTTGATTTTGGAGCAGACACATCTTTTTCATTTGTTACTTCCAACCTTGACTTAGATATCTCATTTGGTTCACATAAACTTTCTGATTCAGTCTCAAAAGAGTGCTCAGAGGTATTTCTACAAGATCCTTCACTGTCATTTGATTGACAGGTAGAATGCTTAGAAGAACTATCATCTGACATACTAATTTTAGGTTTTTGAGGACCCTTCTTACCATAAACATACAAAGAATCATCAATTTCCTCTTGTGGTCTAGGAGTATAATCTCCACTTAGAGGATGTGGGACACCTTTAAAATCATTAGTCTTTGTAAATCTACTGTACAAAGGTTTTCCTATTGAATCCTCTTTTGAACACTTAAAAATAGAAGAATTCATTTCTTCCTCATAACTTAGAACCTCATCGTTTGATTGTATTTCATACCCTAAGCCAAGTTTATCATTTGAACTCATGCCAGAATTAATTAATCTCCAAAGATTCTTGGAAGAATCTTTCCATGAATCTACTGTTTTCTGCAATTGTTCCTTTTCTTTTACAGCTTTCATTCCTATTCTCCTATATCTTTTAAGCTTTTCATCTTTTTCATGTATTTCATTAGCTTGAAATGCAAGTTTTTCATTTAGAGAAAGGTGCTGTTTTTGAGAAGTAACAAGTTGAGCTTCTAATTTCTTAACAGCTTGACTATATGCAAGTATTTGTGCTTCTTGATCACCTAACTGATTCATTTGTTCATCATACAGTAGTTTAAGCTTATTATATGAATCAATGCAAGTTTTAGAACACAAAGATACCTCATTGTTTGAGCTGATAGCCATAAGTGCATGATTTGTTTCTTCAGCTTCAGTATGTTCTCCCCAATTGACAATCCCATCATCCATAGTCAGCAAACCTATCTGATTCTTCTCTTGCTTCCCAGCTTCTTGATGTTGATAAAGAGAATCTCTCTTCTTCTTTCCATCATGTATCCCCTTTGCTGTACATTCCCTAGCAAAGTGACCAGTGTTGTGACAATTGAAGCACTCAAGCTTCTTTTTGTCAAAGCCAACAGGCGTTTTTCCATCCACGCGAACTCTCCTTCCTGTTTTCTTATAGAACTTCTTCATTCGAATAGCAATCATTGCTATTTGCCAATTGATGTCCATCTCTTCAATATCTACATCATCAATCTGTTCCAAATCTTCATGAAGTAAGTCCAAATCCTCTGTTTGTTTGGCAAAGAGGGAATAGGTTACTTCATCAGCAAAACCAGCAAGAACTTCTTTTTCAGGAATATTGGGTAAAGAAGTAGACGGAGTGCAAGAACTGTATGCACCAGAAAAACCAGACTTAACCTTATTAGTGCTACTTTTGCTTTGTGAAACAAAAGCAACATTTTGAGCACTTGAAGATGTTTTTGGAGCACCTTGAATTTCTTGCTCAAACACTCTAAGGTTATTGTACAAATCATCAATAGATAAATTGTCAATCTCTGGATTAGTTCTCATTGTCATTGCCAGATTAGACCATGCTGAAGGCAAAGATCTAAGAAACTTTTGATTTGCATCTTTTGTTGATACTTCAGCACCATGAGCTTCTAATTGAGAAAGTAACTGTTGAAATCTGTCATATCCCTTTTTTAGTCCTTTAGAATTGGATATTTTAATGCTTCAAACTGTTGTTTGAAAACAGCCTTCTGCATTTTCTTTGAATTTGCATTACCACCAAACCTAGTTCTGATGGCTTCCCAGATCTCTTTTGCATCATCCATTCCATGAAATCTTCTCATATGTTCTTTAGGAATGGCCATCAGCAAAATATTCTTAGCCTTCCTCTCCTTTTCAACAGCTTGAATCTCTGCAGCAGTAACTGGTGAAAGTACTCGAACAATACCATCCTTTCCAGTTGAAATTCTCTTCTTTGAGTTTCCATTCTGAATTACCTTCCATACTTCATTATCAATGTACTCAAGGTAATGCTCCATCTCCATTGCCCATATATCATACTCCTCCTTCTTCAGAATTGGGAGTTTGATATTTGAGATAGCAGTAGTTTGGGGAATCATCTGTTGTTGTGGTTTGGGTGCAGTACCAGTGTCTGATGCATCTTCATGGTTTGATTCTTCACCATCACTGAGATGTTGTGAGAAATCATCATTTGCAGGGTTAGACATTTTGTAAAGAAACGTAGGAGAGTGTTGTATGTGGTTCTAGTGATTCTTCTTTCTCAGAGTCCCTCTAAAGGCTCTGATACCACTTGTAGGTCCTTGGTTTAGGATCTGACTAGCCTTTGTAAGACGATAGATAACTTAGATAAATCCAAATTAACTATATGAGAGACTTTGACTATGAATATCAAGTGTTAATGCGGAATCTTAACACAAGAATTAAGAAGAAACGATAATACTAAATTGCTATTAAGCTCTATGCTTCTATTGACATTTCTCAAATCGTTGTACATAACATTGTGCCTTAGGGTTCCTTTTATACACCAAGGAAACCCTAATGGGCTTTACAACTGTATCAAAGGATAATACATATCCTTTCCTAAGATATCTCTAAGATAACTATTACTATTCTGTTACATAAACAGATTTAACTATGAACAGACTTAACTATAACCAGTACTAACTCTAGTACTACGAAGACTACCAGTACTAACTTAGTACTGCCAGTATTAATTCAACACTAACAGAACTAACTATTACTACCAGACTTAACTATTATACTGCCAGTATTAAGTCTGTTACAATCTATTTTCCTAACATCCTCGCTTTCTAATACCGACACCCTCTTGAGAACATTACCCAAAGCACGCTCGACATTCTCCAAATCATGATTAAGTAATTCCCTTTATTTCTCCCTGATTTTATTCTTGGATTTGAGAAGAGCAATCTCAGTTTGGCATGTACCCAATTCAGCCTCCATGACTCTAGCTTGTGCACGTGACGCCTTTAAATCACGCCGTAAGGCCCACAGTGCTAATCCATCAACATGAGATGAGTCACGAGCAGAAGATGACTCTCCTACCTCATATGTGCCCCTCGAAAAGTCACGAATAGCATAAAGCTTTTGGGTAGAAGTCCCAACAGTAGCCTCGGGTGCAACATCAACCTCGGGTGCAACATCAACCTCGGGTGCAACATCAATCTCCTCGTCCTCTGACTCAGAATCGGATGACACAGAATCAGATGACACATCTCCAAGTGGCGGGGTTTTGTCACCCTCCACATCATAAGGAAATATAACTCAGCATCATTGTCGAGCTCAATCTCAACATCTTCCTCGGGTTCTTTTTTAGGATCTTCTTCAGGATCTTCATTGTCATAATCAACCAAATCAATATCGTCGGGAATGCCAATCATTTTGTTGGGATCATGGATATCCACAACTTGGTTCGGCTTGGGAATAACTGCGTTTACTTCAGGAATAGCTTCGTTCGGATCGTTAAGATGATTAGGGTTCTCCATGACAATCTGCGTCGTATAAATATCTCGTATTGGTATTAAATAATTACATAATTAACATTTATATTCAAAATAAATAAAAATTTCATTGCTATTTACATGGATATATATATATATATAATATATAAATAAATATAATATACTCCTCATCCTTGTCCATTGGTAATTCAGAGATTTTCGGCCTTGTACAGTTATATTTAAAAGATTTCAAAAAAATCCATTCGTTCAACATTTTTTTATGAAATATTTTGTTTTCTATAACTTAAGCCATTGATAATAACCATTCTGTAACACTCCAATTTTAATATGGTCCCTCAAATCGAAGGGTCATTAGGGTTGCAACTCACATAATAATAACAACCACAAGCATAGAAAAACGACACGAAAAAGAGACGTTTTTTAAATACATTCATTCCGAATAAAAGTCTACATCATAGGGTCCCAAATTCTTTCATAATTCATACAACGTTTTTGGGGCAAATTCCAAAAACCCTTCCTAAAGTCTTTGATTTAATATGGGCCTATCAAAACATTTAGGTTTCATAACTACAACCAAAATTCTCCATCGCCGAATTACCTTCAAGGACCTGAGATAAAACATGCTAAAACGTCAACAATGATGTGAGTGCATCCCATAGAGTTATAAATATATAAACAAAAAAAATTAAGTACACAAAGGTATTCATTTACTCAAGTATTCATCATGGGAAATAAAACGATGTGGCCATAAACAAAGTTATATCGAGGATTTTTTATAAGCCCCATGACATTGAACGTTACCATCTCATTATGTTGGGGTTCCCAACAAGGTATGCCTACTATACACCCTCGCTATGAGTGCATATTATTCTCTATACAACGCATCCGTTGTGTCATATTCCCGACACTTGACGATAGCCAGTCGTCACGGATTGGAGGTGGCAGCCTCTAAATAGTACTATTTCATGTATAAGCGTCTACCATTTCCCGATAGTTAACAATTCATGATTAACGCAGGTCTTTTATCTAGCGAGTTAAGCTAACTTATAATAATAATCAAGGCAACTAGCATACAATCTCCCTTGTGTTCTATTTTAAAAACAAGCATGTTATCTCCCTCGCGGGTTTATAAAACAATTAAAGTGTAAAAATGCGAGGCTATGAACTCACCTTGGTCAAGCCGGTGATCAATCAATGAACTCAAGCGCGAATCTCTTAGTGCGCGATCACGACCTATATTATAGTCGTTCGATTACGATGCCGAAATGTACGTTATCATAAATACTTATACATACATGTGATGAGAAACCCCCTTGCGTGACTAATTCCTAAAATACCCCATGTAACTATGTTACGGTTACTTTATTCAAAAATTTCAATTTTGGATAATTCTATTTTTAGAAAGTTGCAATCTCGGTTAATCTCCATTTTTAGTAAGTCTATAACTAAATCATTATTTCTATCACTTAAGTATTTTATACTTAATTATCCTTAAATAAATGACTTAGTCATTTTATACTCTTTAAGAAATTACATTTCGACACTTAGCGAATATTACTATTTTTAGACCCGACACTTGGTCGAAAATAATTATTGTTCGCAACATGACTAATCGTTATCGTTTTACTATTTATTTTTATCTTTACGATGTTTAAATACCAAGTCAAACTTATGTTTGACTTTTACGTTGACTTTCGAAAATACTTTAAGTGTATATATATTATTTTAACCAACTCGACTAGCAACGACCCACTAGAATACATTTTCACGTCTCAGACTCAAAAGAGATTTTGTGTAAAACGATATTCCGGACAACTTTGCAGTTATAGCCGAGACCCGAATCTCAACGTAAGATGACCAAATTACCCTCACAAGTTTCTGCTGACAGTTGACTTTTTAATAAAATTTCAGAAGTTTGACTTTCAGTTTTGACTTGTTATATCACAGTTTCAAGACTCGACATCAAAAGAGATTTTAAGCGAAACGGCATTTTGAAGGCCAAAACGGAATCGAAGGTGCTCAAAACAGCCGTCGAAATTTCTGGTCAGAAGCTATGCTTACAAAATAGCTGTCAATACAATTTCAAATTTTCCAAACTTTATTCGGCTATAACTTCTTCGTTATTAGGAGTTACGGGACGTGCGAATTACCAAAACGAACATAAAAATAAGCTCTTTCAAATTATTGAATAAAAAATATATTTTTACAAACTCTCGGACCTCGATCTGCGTGCCAAACTTTATGCACGAATTTATTAGTTGCAAAACACCTCAAAAATCATTTTTGGTCCAATAATTTAACTACAACATGTCTATTATGACACATAAACAACATTTAAACCAACTAATCCATCAATACTCAAATCTAGCCTATTCACGCAAGTTTCCCAAGTTCATCACACGCATTTAATCAGAATAACCAAATCAAAAAACAACAATAATCGAAACCATAAACATAAATATACTTACAATGCTCATATGAGCTAGATCAAACATGGTGCACCCCTCTTTGGTCTTAGCCGACACACGAACACAAACACACATCCAAAACCAAACGTTTTTCAATCGAAACAACACTCGAAACACTTAGATCTAGCTTTGTAAACACCCCTTTACACTTAGATTCAACAAGAACACACCAAAAATCTAACTTTTCCAAAAACTCATTGCATGTGGTGTTTCTATAGTGGGAAATGAAGCTTAGGTTATGAGGATCAACAATCTATATTTTGTTTTGCTTGCATGTAAAATTTTCTGGCGACCATGGCGTTGGAGTGGTGGTGCCGGCGGTGTATAAGGGAGGAGGAGGGAGAGTTGTAAAATTTTATTAGTGTGTGATTTTATGAAATAATATTAGTGAAAATTATATATATATACTTGCACTAGTTTGGCCAAATGGGCAAAACAAGTCCTCTCCTTTTTTCTCTATTAGATTTTTAACACACTATACTTTTACTTAAATAAAAACCTATAACCGTGGCTCGGGATTACACTTCCGAGACCATTTTTATTTTCGTCACGTTTTATGTTAATTTCTAACATTTAATAAAATGTGTACATTTTGAAACATCAGTTCGGCTCAAGACAAGGAACAAAGACGACGTTTGTAAAAATAATAAATTTCAAATTTCCATTCGAAATAGAATACGAAATAATTATTTATGATAAATAAAATTTTAAATATCGACGTTTGTTTATGAATACTCACAAAATAAAACGAATGCAACAAAATTATTTCTACGGCATTTTTGAAAATATAAACGTCGATGCCTTACGTAGAATTCGCCGGTTCTTGCAAACGTCGCGTAATTTACAAATGTAAGTCCTAATTCTCCCGGTTAGTCGTGAGTTCATATCTCAACATAAAAATGAAAATTATAATTAATACTCGAGAATAAAATAACGACCTGAAATTGACGGTTTGTCATAGTAAAAGTTGTGACTTGGATATATTATGCAAACGGAATGCTATTCTATCTCATTATCAATTTATGTGCTCCGTTTGGCGTTCCGTTCGACCCTAAGCGGTACTATAAGGATGGTGATTATGCAATAATGTTGCGGAGGCCAAGGTACATTTTCTTTGCTTTATTTTAGGAATTAGTCTCTAAGAATGGATATGGCGTATTAGAGTAAAACCTATATGGCGTATCCACTGCTTTCAACAAAAGTTGACTAAGTCAACAAAATTCGCCAATACGACGTAGTAACCATCTAAATACGGCGTATCGAATTTGGGTATAAAAACCCACTCAATACGCCAGATCTGTTTTTACCACTCACTTTTCACCATCACAAACACACATAATTTTTTTTCTAAAATCATTAGAGCTAGTTTGTGATTCAATCTTATACTCACTTCCTCTTTTAGCTCGATCTATCGGTAATGTATTTCAACCTTTTATCTTTTTTGATTTAATTTGGATATATTCAATTATGGTTAGGATTTAGATTCAAATAATATACCTTAGAACCCTTTTTAGGACTCCTATATCCCCCCTGAATAGATGTGAAAAGGTTTAAGTTTTGAATGGGTTAAAATGGGTAAATAAGGGAAGCCCCCTTTCATTTTCATTCTGTAGACTCAATACCGCGTATCCACTAACACGAATACGGCGTATTGACTTATTTTTACCTAATTTGAACACCAATACATCGTATTCATTAAATTGAATACGGCGTATTAAGAATATTTGGATCCTAAAATCACAGACCCATACGCCGTATTGACTAAATCAATATGGTGTATTGACTTATTGATCCCTATACGCCAGATTCTTTCATTTGATACGCCGTATCCACTCTCAGAATAGAAGGTTTAAATTTCTATACTTTTGTGCTTTCCTCGTTGATTTTGCAGATATGGCTCTTCCACCACGTGAGTAGAGACACCGATTTCTTAGGTATGAGGGGTTAGAGTATATTGATTCAGATATAGCAGATTTTGAGTCAAGGTTGGAGAGGATTTACAGTCGAGAGATACACAGGGTACAGGTTATGGATTTTTAGGGTATGCCAGAGCTTCTGAGGGATGGTTTGTTTGCTAGGATGGCGATGGAGCACCGTGATGAGGCCGGTGTAGTAGTGTTTACTAGTCAGGCTGGGAGGAGGTTGTTTTATACTAGGGGACCACTGGTTTGGGAGCTTATTTTGGAGTTCCTTAGCACTCTTAGATTTGGAGAGGTATTACTTGATTTGGATGCTCCCGGTACTATTCAGTTTCAGTTAGGTGGAGCCAGGAGGCGCTTGAGCTGGAGGAAGTTTATTCTGGCCTTGGGATTACACATCAGAGAGGAGATGGAGTCCCCCAATTTTGCTAGGTACTGGAGTGAGAGTGAGAGGATGATCCTTGGGAAGGGGGATCTACATGAGTATTGGAGGGACATTTTGACCGATGGAGATTTCTTGGGACCTCCCCTTTACTACACTTTGATCAGGGATTCGGTCTTGAGACTATGCCATAGGATGATAGCACACAGTATTGCTAAGTGGAGTCAGGCACCTGAGAAGGTGACCGTGACTGATTTGTTTTACCAGAGAGGGCTGGATGTTGGATTGGTCAACATCCCTTACTTGTTAGCCCGATATTTGAGGAGGTTTGCCGCTAGGAGGAAGAGCGTGGCGTATATTTTTGGTGGGCAGTTTGTAGCTCGATTGGCTGAGCATTTTGGGCTCCTGACTGCCGAGATACTTAAAGGATTAACGGTTATTGCCCCTGAGCTTTAGATTATTGATATGGCTAAGCTGGTGAGGCTACAAATTTATGTGCAGCTAGATGATACTTGAGCCTGGGTGGCCATGGGACCAGAGAGGCAGCCTGATGCTGCGGCTGGTACCCTCGAGGTGGCTCAGGATGTCCTGATTGTTGATGAGGGTGGCCAGGCTATTCCAGCACCCGTACAGGCACCTCAGCAGCCACCTCCACCACCACCAGCTCCAGCCAAGACCATGCCTTAGAGGATGGCTAGATTGGAGGAGGACGTGCATGAGATTCGTGTTGCATTGACCAAGCAGCGCGAGGTGATTGACGTGATGGCTCATGATTTTTCCAGGTTTAGTACATGGGCTGTCACTGGCCTAGGAAGGATGATGGACATAACAGGAGTTACATACACGCTATATTCTTAGACCCATGTACCATAGAGGTGCGTCAAACGCATGACTGATGAGGCCAGTACCTCCGCAGCTCAGCAGGACCAGTAGCAGCCAGACCCATGACCCCTCCTACCTTTATCTCTTGTTTATATCTATCTTTACATTTATTATTATTATTATTCATATCTTGATGTATCTAACACTAAAACAGGTTCTAGCATTTTGTATATATATGTCAAGATATGACTTTTTGGTTTGTTTGTGCATGATAGAATAAAGCCTGGCAGTAAGTTCAACAACGTAGTTCATGGATATGACACGGAACCAAGTAGGATATTCACACAAAAAGCAAGAATGGAGATAAGAAAGATAATTTCAAATAAAGAAGAAGCTGAATAAAAGTCTAAGTTAAAGACTCCGCTGTAAACAAAAGTGCTTCTCGGGAGACAAAGCAGATTGTTATTTAATTTTGTTATCGAGTATGTCTTCCCAGACATCAATACGACATATCCGCTCCATACCATACGGCGTATTGATCATCTAGACGTTATCAGTCTTTATTTTATTGCACTTTAAAAACATTATTGTTAGATTTTGAATACGACGTATTCACTAAACTGATATGTCATATCCATCAGTCTGACTCGTAATTAGTTTGTTTAGTTTAGTTTAAATTAACCGTAGGTACCAAGATAGGAATACACATGTTCTTCTTATATTTTACACAGGACCTCATGAAAGAAATATCGACGAAGTTGGTGGAATGCATATTTTCTAGAATTCTATATGTGTGTTGTTCGTGCTAGGATTCAGACGCTTTTTCAGCACACAATCTTGCTCATAAACGCAACCTGGAGATTCTACCGAGTAAATATCAAGGGAGTTTCTCATTCTAATTCTTTTTAATTCCTATATTTAATGTTTTATATATACAATGAGGACGTTGTATAATTTAAGTGGGAGATGGAATTAGAATGTTTACTTGTCCTATTTTTCACAATAAAAGGCTTAAATTATGCTCAAATTCAAAAAAATTTCAAGCATACTTTTGTGAAATTACTTGATACATAACCCACACACAATAACCCTTGTTAGATATTGTGAGGATTTAGCATTTTCGTTTCTAAATGTTTACCTAAATTCTACAAAATATGAGTGTGCCGGTGATGTTGTAGACTTTAGAACTTGGATTGGTATATCTATTCGAGACCGCAATAATGAGTATTATGGATTTAATTGGATTAACTTGTTTAAATTGGTAAATTTTAGGATTACACCCCAATCGCCTTTACATGTTGCTTATTAACTAACTAACTACACCGGTTAGTTAACCTTTCATTTAAACCCTTTTCAATCTTATCTTTAGAGTGATGATCCATTAGAACAACCTGTAGACCCAATCCATTTGGATTTACACCAACTATTTGTTTCGTTACACCCTTACACCATAACCTACCCTGTTAGATTAAGTTTAATTTACAGTTGCTAGTTGCTTAAAGTGTAAAGTTTGTATTTCCCGAGTCTTGTGTAATTTTCTGTCTTTGGTACGGTTGGAAATTTGCACATTGGAAATGGGAATGTATATTAGTAGTCAAAGCTCATGTGATTTTACTACCATCACAATTATTGGTGAATCCAAAGACGAAGGAACTACCGAAGGAATTATTCAAAATTATTATGATCGTGAAGATGGTGAAACTACATCGAGATTTAAAGTTTAGTTAGCAAAAAAATTCTAAAAAATCGAAAAAATGAGAAAAATACAAAAAGAGAAAGAAAGTTTAAAGATAATCGTTTCACAATTACCAAAGGAATTACATGAAGGATCGATTATTCGTTGGTACGTCTAAAAAATCAACGATGTAAAGTATTGTACAAAGTGAAAGATATCACCACTTGCCTTGTAGAGTATGTAAAGTTTTAGGAAGATTGGGAAGTTGACCATTACGGGAACACCAACTTAGGTTGTTGTTTTTGATCGATGATCAAGACGTTTTAAATAGTTGTGTCTTTATTATGGTAACGGTCGGGAAATAAGTGTCTAGAAACTTGTATCTTAAGTCTTAATCTATTTGTTTCTTGATTTTTATTTAACAACAATTTACTTCCCTCTCACCTGATGATTAGCCGCTGGTTTTACACGAATGAGGACTTGTTCGAGCATGTATGTCTATTCCGTCTTTGCGGCCATGTATGCATGTCTTAGCTGCCTCGTTGGTTTACGACATTTGGTGAAAGTTAGAAGGTTCCTACCCTATATCATTCTTTATCCTAACCGTTGGTTATATTCGAATAGGGATGTGATCGAACACACATGTCTATCTTGGAATTCCGGGTGTATATGTGTGCTTCAGTTGCCTTGTTGGAGTGGTACTTCTAGTGAAAGATTGTAGAATGATCAAACCGTACGCCTTTCCATACAAAAACCTAAATTTGCCTTTATAAACTTGTTATTCCTTAGCTTTAGCAGTGGAGATGTGTATCCTTGCTAAGCTTATGATAGAATACTCGTCATGACCGAGCAATTGAGCGAATTAGTTACATGTTACCACATAGATTAGTTGAGTGATTTGAGTGTTTTCATCTTCCTATTTCGTGAGGAGTTTGGTTGTGTACTTGTAATAGATCGAAAAAGTGCGTTAACAAAAAATATCCTTAGGGATACATTTTTATAAACATCTAAAGGCTACTTGAGGACACGTAGGATTCAAGTGAGGGGATATTTGATGACATCAAATAACGTCTATTTTATAGCATCATTTATCCCATGTTATAAACCCATTTTGTATAGCTATTGCAAAGAATTGTTACTTAATCGTTTATATTTGAGAATTACAGTAATTATGGAGTAATTGGTTAAGTTAAAAAAAGGCGCGCATTCTAGAGCTTAAATGAAGATATTTTAAAGATTACTTTTCTTAAGACTAATATGCCGTATCCGTCAAGGAAGATACGGCGTATCCGTGCCTTCACTCACCAAAGACCACTCAAGAATAAAGATCAATACGCCGTTCCAGAGGACTCAATATGCCGTATTCAAGATATGGAATATATATAATATTCTGGAAGATATCTAGCGTGGTCCTTACTCTAAGAAATCCCCAATAAGTCGTATCCAACTCTTTGATACGCTGTATCCAACCGACTTCCAGACCCTATAAATACAAAACTAAAAAACGAGTTTTAAGTGTGCTAAATCATATTCTCGATACCTAAACCACAAAAGTTAATTTTCAGAGGAGAAAAAGAGCAAAAGAGGTCGAGCAACGTATTCAATTCCATAGAAGACAACGTGTAATTCCATATACTTTAGTAATCGTTTAGTTTTTGGTATCATTCGTTAACTCGGTTAGTTTACCTTGGCTAAATAATTACTCTTGTATTTATTATGACGTTTGAAGGCTAATACCTTCTGGTATTAGCCATTATTATGAAGATCTAAATGTTTGGTATTTGTTTATCTTGATTTCTTGATTTATCGTTGAGTGCTTGTTTATGTTTATCAATTTATACTTGTTTACGCGCTTTTGTATGCGACCTATCATTCAACTGGATCTAGTAAAGCGGACCAAGCGGATCTAGAGTCTGGGATAGCTCTCCATATAGTAATTTATACATCTAGAATCATAGTTACATAAATATTGTCCTTTTAAGTCTGTGTCTAGGATACGCTTCGGGCTTAACTAGTTAATTAGATATTGCCAATGGTTTATTAATCGTGTTGACTAGCAGGTAACCTAGATAATTCAACAAGTAACGTTCTAATTTCATTAGATAGTTGGACAAGTAGACTACTAGTGTATAAATTGCCATTAAGCGATAAGTGGGTAAAGTCTCTATGAGCTAGGATTTAACAAGATCACCATTGCTTTAATCCCTCAACCATTGACTTTAATCCCTTTAACGACTTCGATTATTAATTAGCATATAAAAGATGCTTTAATGCGGGATTGCTTTAATGTGTTCACGAATTTAATGTGTCTAGGTCTAGATGATTGTATACGCCTAACATGTCTTTAAGAATTACTATTATATAACCATCTCGAGCAGCAAGAAATCATTGCACTAAATAAACAAACCTGTTAGCCTCAATTTTATTGAGTCAATAAAGGAAGCTCTTTTTCCTTGTTCAAGACTCTCACTTCGGGTTATTATTAGATTGTTAGCTCAATGATATATTGAGTTTCGAACAAGAGGTATCGGGTCACTCTACGATGAAAGATTCAGTCTTTTAAATTAGTTAATGTTGTAATAGGTCTAATTATCGGTTGTAATAGGATAATATCGGGAATCGGGCTCGATAGATAATCTAATATTGTATATGTTTCGGGTTTAATCCCAAGCAAAACCCGAGCCCGGGTCCTAGTTAAATATCCCGCGCGTCACTTTTAAGTGTCGGGGGTATATAAGGAACTTTTCCACTTGAAAAGTTCAGTTGTTCAAAATATCTAAAATATATCTTTTCACTTTCTCTCTCAATTCTCTCTCCTCCTTTCTCTCTCTAAACAACTCACTCTCTTTCTCATTTCTAGTTCCGATTCGTGATCGATTGTATGTTATGAAGTGTTAACGGGATCCTACAATTGGCATCAGAGCTACGTGTGGATTCGTGGTTGCTTCTTGTGGTTAATAAGCTCAAATTTCGTGGCTTATTTTGGTTCTAAAACCCCACGGCTCAAAATTCATTTTTGTGCTTGATTGGCTGGTTAATCGTGGTGTTTTTCGTGTTATATAAGCTAAGGATGATACATTGTTACTCCTACAAGTGAAATCTAGCAAAAAGGTTCGAATTTCTTTAAGTGTTCTTCGTGGAGAGTTGCTAATTTTGGACGATTTACAAAGATATACATGTTATTGTGTGTTAAATCTTCTTAGAGACGCTTAGTATTGCATATTCATAGCTTATTTCGTGGCTAAAAGGCTTATTTGGGTGAATATTGCTTAATTCGTACTTGTGTTCTTGGTGGAGAGTTGCTTAAATAATTATATCTCTAGCTGGCGGTTTGACAAAGTAGGGGACAAGATCCACGATCAAGGTACATGATTGCAGTTTTACATACATATATAATATAACATATAATATCACAAGAGCAATTAAGAAAATTCCCTAAGGAAAATTCACTCTCAAAAATATATATATAATATAATATAACTATATAATAGTAACATTAAAACTCGAGTAAGAATAGATCACCCGGTCGTTTCTCCAACGACTAGTGCAATTGAAACCTCGTTTAAGTTTGGATTATGATTTGAATGAGAACAAAGATATTTTGATGATCTATAGCAACAATTAAAATGAACAATTAAAAACAATTAAGCACTTAAAAAGGTAAACGGAGAAAATAAATAAAACGGCGGACAATTTAACAAGTAAATCAAAATTAAGTCTTAAAAATGCAAACTAAATTCCTAAACCTAAATTAAGATAAAAGAAATTTTTAAGAAAAAGAAAAATATTTTTTGGATTATTTTTGAATTTTTTTATTAATTAAAAACTATTTAAATCTAATTAAATCCTAAAAAAAATAAAAATAGAAAATAATTGAAATTATATTTTTTCTAATAAACAAAGTAAAGAAAAATTTAAGAAAAAGGAATCACTATTTTTGACGTTTTAGATTTTAAGATATGAATTTTTTAAAATTTAAACTAATTAAAAGCTTAAAAATAATAAAAATGCTAAAAATATAAACCCTAAAAAATTTATAAAAAATTATACTAAAAAGAGAAAATGATAAGAAATTTTATAAAAATAAAAGCCCTAATTTTTACTTTTTAATTAAACTAATTAAAAACTAAACCTAATTATTTATAAAAATTATTAAACCAACTAACTATTACTAACAAAGGACTAACTATGCAAGGACTAAAGGACTAATAGTGCTAACCAAGGGACTAACTGAGAAAACTTAAAAATTTGAAAAACTACCCTGAAGGCCCAACCCGATTACAAGTTATGTCCTTTTAAGCCTAAAAATAAGTTTAGATTTAAAAAGTGCTATTTAGAAAAAACTTATAAAATAAAAGTTGTAGATGAAGTGGTGATGATCAATTTTAACAAAAGCTCTTAGGGCTGAAACTCAATGATAAGCTCAAAAAGAGCTTATCAATAAGCTGTTACAGAAATAAGGGGTTTTCCTTTGGTTTTACTTAAAAGCTTGTTAAAAAAATGATCTTTTAAGCTTAATTTTAAAAACAAAAGAAGATTTGTAAAGCTTATGATGTCCTTAAGCTAAATGAGAAAAGAAATTTGAGCTTAAAACACTAGAAGACAACTGAAAATGATGATGAAAGTAACAAACTCAGGAAACAAGATAATAAGTTTAAAAATTATATATGCTCAATTGCTCAATAAGCTATACTACTCACTCAGCTTTTGAAAACTACTTTACCTATATATATGCTAAGTAACCAAATCATAAAAAACTTAAATTTAACTAAGCAGAATTAAAACTTAGAAAGCTACTTAAACTAAGAACTGTTTTTGGGCTTTTTGACTTTTTAGTGACTTTTAAGCTAAAATTTACCTAGGAATTTAAGCTAGAAAATGAAAGTTAAGCCCTAATCTATATTAAGCTATTCCTAATCTATAAGATACTAAAGAATAAGCTTCTAAACCCTACAAATGCTTGCTTAAAATAGGGCTTAAAAGACAGACTACATACTCAGCATATGTGAGTAAGGGTAGTCAGATGTATGTGATGCAATTGGCCAAAGGTAAAACCAAAAGTGCAGGTACCCTTGTGGTTATAGCTGCATTAGACATACTCCAATTGAGTGCAAAAATACAATGCAAGCAAGATCTAAGCCTTGGAAGGCTTAGATCAAATTTTCACAAGCTTAAGGAATAGGAAAAAAGTGCCCTGGTGCAAAGCTTAAGATAATAAACTCAAAAATGCTTAAAAATCTAAAGTAACTTTCAAAACTTTTTTAAAATTCATTCATTACTAAAAACTCAGCTGTCCAAATTGAACTACCCAAATTTCTTTGACTTTTAGTGGTCAATTAAGCTAAATCCAAACACTCCTTAATGTGAGACAGAATTATGAAATAGCTTATGATTAATGAAATCCAATTGACACAACCTAATTACCAGATAACTATGAGCTTAAAACAAGCTTAATAAACATGAATCAATAGCTGGATTAACTAAATTCTAAGAATTAAAACTATTCTACTATATTTTTGGATTTTTATAAAAATTTTAAGTCAGAAATTGAAACTATTATATAAGACTATAAAGCTTAAATACAGAATGTTAAAACTTAATCAGGATCAAAATGAAGACAATAAGCCAGATAAGAAACTTAGTTAAGCATATATCGATAACATGAAGCAAGTAAGTAATTATATATTAAGCAATTTATCTTAACATCTTAAAATTTTTAAAAGACAAAAAGGATTTAAAGAAAACTTACAATGAGCCTAGCTTAACAAGGCTTCATTATGCTCTTAGAGCTTATCTACTTTGCTCCCTAGCTTTTGAATAAGATAGGGTTATGGTCCTTGGAGTTCCTCATTGTTAACTCCCCTTCCATATTCAAAAGTCCAAATTGCAAAGGTAATTAGATTTAGAGCTGATTTTAAGGCTTAGGTATGATTAGATTTAATTTCAGCTCCATAATAAGCTTATAGACTTATTAGAGCTTATGAAGGCTTATTGACAGATTTGAGCTAATGAGTAAAAGAAAAAAGATTAAGAAAAGACAAACACTGAATTTATTTAAAAAGCTTTGATTACATTATATAAAAGAGAATTACATCTGATTTAAAAAGAGAATTAAAATTAAGATAATTATTGCAAGCTACACATAATAAAAGCTAGAAAAAAGAAGATAACTTGGTGGTGGTGGTTTTGGTGGCACAATTGTTGTTTCGTGTTGGGGTTGCTGACTATCATTTTTTGGCATGATTAATATTGCAAAAATGGAGGTATATCTTTTCATGATCTCTATTCTTTTTGTTTACAATTATCGTTTATGGTTCGGGCTTGATGGTGACAATGAGAGGTGAATGAGAGTGTGGGAGAGATTGAATCTTATGTTATGCATATATATTGTTTGATAAGATGTCTATTTATTTTTGTAATTTATTTATAATTTTTTTAAAGTTGCTTTTGTTCTAAAATTTGAGTTTTGTGTTATGCGGATAAGTTGTTTGCTATAATGTATGTTACTTGCAGGCACAGGTTAGAGTGCTTCGTTCTTTGTTTGTTTGGTATTGCTTAAAAATAACAGCTCATGTTGTTGTTGGGATTGTTGTTGTTTCTGCTTAACATTAACAATTATGGTTCAAGCTTGATTATACTTTCGCCCTATGCTTCTTCGCTGCCACCGATCCTTTCGTTGCCGCTATACATGGAGTGTGACGATAGTGATGGGTATGTGACGATGATGATAGGCTCATAAGTGTTCTTGCAGTTAGCATTGTTTACCGATGCGCGTATCTTGGCGGGGCAGCCACTACTGGATTGTGGTTGCAGCCATGGCGGGTGTTTGGTATCACATTCATATTCGCATTCCTATTTTAATATATTGATGATCTTTCTACTTTGTGGAAAGTGGAAGGATGGCAGAGAGCGAGAATCGCTTGCCTCAGCAACCTCCACAGGCGCATAAGGGCTGGGCAATCACACTGAGCGTGCGACTGTAGCCATGGGTGGTGTGCAGTCTCGCTAATGTGTTCGTAAATCCGAGCCTCATTTGTTATTGTAATACATGCCCTCATTCATGGACCACTGCTAAAAGCCTTTTATGGAAATGAAAGGCGAGTATGTAAAAATGGGCGGGCGATAGCATTAAATGCATTTAACCCGGCGATCTTGGGTTTTAGTTAAGTAGTGTAATTGGGCTGGAATTCGTTTGATTAAATCAGGCTTAAGAATGGTGCGTTTGGCTGAAAAAATGGAACATCTAGATGTATCTCGGGGTTGTGTTTTTATTTTAAGGGTTTATAGGGGGTGTTTGGATTGGCTTATTTTCCAGCTTATGAGGCTATTTTTTATGAGCATGTTGCTTTTTTTGGGCTTATGGGGTTGGTTTGTTGATGTTATGCCAGCCTTTTTTTTGTAAAGCATGTAAGGTTTATTTATTGGGCTTGCGGGGTTCCTTAGCGGGGCAACACCACGAGAATGGTGTTTACAGCTATGGTGCTATGTGTCCTTTTACCGTGGGGGTGAAATCGACTCGTATCTTGGCGGGGCAGCACAGCTACGTGCTTGCAGCCATGGCGGGGATGTTTCGATCACGCTTGGTTGCATTTGATTAGCTTGCTTTCGTTATCATACGGCAGCTTATTTGTTATTGATCATGGTGGTATCTTGGCGAAGCAGCGACACCATGAATGTGGTTGCACAGTCATGGCGGGGCAAACCAATGGATTTGCAGCCATATCAAGGCAAAATGATTAGATTTGCAGCTATGGGTCGCATTTACAACACAGTTTGCTTATGCTTATATTTTCATTGTTTGAAACGGAAAAATGCTTAAAATATGCACACCTCTCCTTAACTGCCTCAGTTTTGGCGATCTATTCATCTCCGCCATTCTTGGTGTGTGACGTTGTTGATCGTTGTTTGCCTATGACCACTTTGAATGTGCAACTAAAGTGAACAAAAAAATGCAAATGTTAGGTTATGATAATGAGGTTTTAGAACATATAATGCTTATAAAGTTATTTTAGCTTTATTCTAAGTGATGAAGATAATTACAATAGTTTGATGCATCGTTATGGGTGAAATCAACCCGTATCTTGGCGGGGCAGCACGCTGTCGTGTTTGCAGCCATGTCGGTTTGGATACTGTTTTATCCCATCCCGTACTTGGAAATCTGAGCCAAACGGTTTTTTGAGGCTTATATACAATCCTATTGAGGTCAACTATTAGATTTTCAGCCATTGTAGGGCATTCGACAAAGACATAAACTTCTATAAAAATCAGTCATACATATGTGTGTATGACATAAAGTCAATGTTGGTGAGTATATGTATATTTATAATACAGATGCAAAACGACGCCGTATCCTATCAAAAATACAATGAAACAACATACGACGTCATGGTGGCGGCCTCTTACTCTATATTTTAGGATGCTTTTTTTCAGAAAACGTGCTTGGCAAATTACTGTTTTATTATGTAATATGGTAACTGAGGCGATGATGAATTTTTTCTGCGTTTATTGTTTTAGGAGGCGTAGTTTACTAAAACCCGTATATTGATGTGCCAACCACATGGTTGCAGCCATTGCGGGTCTTTGGTGCCGCCTTTACATTCGCAAGCCTGAGCCTCCTTTATGCTGATGCCCACATACATAATTAAAAAGAAACAACATAATGCGTGTGTCTTTCGACAAACACACAAAATTCTAGAAAACTCAACCGTACATATGTGTGTGACAGAAAGATAATGTTGGTAAATATATGTAATACAGATCATACATCTTTTTGCTTCCGTTTCTGTGTAAGATATCGATTCTATCACGGTCTTGCAGAAACTGACGGAAAATAACAATGATAGGGTCAAGATAATTACGAATGAGGCGAAAGCAAAGCTAACAGGTACGGTTAACCATTTTATATTTCTGACACTTATCGAGTATTCCAATACTTATAACGGTTGAATCCAAATTTAAAAAGTCTGCCCCTTTAGGAAAGAAGCAACTATAAATAATGGGCAGATTTTTTTACTTCAGAATACGAACACCCGAACAACATATTAAACAATTGTTTTTTTGATCATAATGTGTTGCAGGGATTAAAGGTTGCTTCTGTGTTTATTTTGATGGAGGATTTGTCGCTCCTGAGGGATGCTCTTTTTCTTGGAATTGATAGCTCCACTCAGTAAGTTTCTTTAGTTAATACATGGTTTCATAAGTGAATGGTTGTTAATTCAATGAAATGAATATTGTAGGTCCTTATTAACAGGATCTAAATGAGCCTTAAACGACTTATAGTTCTCTGAATAAATCCAAAGAAACTATGAGAGACAATAACCGTGAATACAAATATTGACGCGGAATATCAATATCTATACCAAGATGAACACAAGAACGATATACTAGAAATACTATTACTATTACTATTTGATTGCAAATGCTCAATCAATTTATGTTTTACAATGCTATTCTATGTTCCTTTTATAAGCTTAAGGAACCCTAAACGCGTTAAGAGATAATGCTTATCTCTTCCTAGATTAACGCTAAGAGATAACTATTACTATAATTACAACCAGACTTAACATTCTGACCCAGCAGTATTAACTTTAATACTACCAGACTTAAGTTAATGCTGGCAGACTTAACTTGCTCTACCAGACTTAACTTCTATTACTAACAGTACTAACTATCCTTATCAGTACTAACTATAACTAACAGACTTAACATTAATACTAACAGTATTAAGTCCGTTTACAATATTTTTCCTAACAATCCTCCCCTAACTTGATCTTCATCCATGAACTTCAAGTTTCTTCAAAAACAGTCTTGATCTTTAAACACTGTAAGCTCTAAGAGGATTGTCTTGAACTTCTGTCTTCAAAATAATAAGTCTTTATGTCTTCAAATCTTGACAGCAACTAATCTTTAACTCTTTGTATCAGCAACCTTGACAATGTTGTACATCAAAACATAAAGTTTCAGTCTATTCTCATCACTTCCAGGTGTGTTAACTCCTGTGAGAGGTGAATCATTGAAAATTTTAAATGGATTTGATGTCTCTTTACCAGTTAGCCATTAACTCTGGAGTAGTCAGTTCTTTGGCCACCAGAAAGGTGCATGTCCATGGTCAACTGATAACCATTTCAACTCTCAGTACTTGAAACATTGGTGAGTTGAACACCATATGATTTTTGGCAAACCATTACAGCCATCAACGGATTTGATATGCCTTTACCTGTAGCCGTTTGCTCAGGGCTAGTCATGCTTTAGTATAAATACTATGGTGCATAGAATACCATACAATTTTTGGTAAATTGTCAACCATGAACGGATTTTGTGGGTCTTTACCAAGCAGCCGTTTGCTCTTGGACTAGTTAGTTCTTATGTCTGTTAGACATGGTGAACCAAACATGGTGAATCCAAAACCATTTGTTGTGTGGTGGTATAGCCAACACTCAAACACACACATTCTCTCATCTTCATGGTAGATGTGACAGTGTCATCATCATAGAATCTTCAAATTCTTCCAATTGGTATATCTACAAAACTTGATTCAGCTCCAAGCCATAAGCTTTCTTCTTCATTTTCCTACTCAATTCCAGCATTTGTTCAAAGTACAAATCCTTTGTCAGAGGATGATTTGCTTTCCACGAAGCAGATGAAAAACAAGTCCCAGTACATGTCAATGGATAGTATGAAACTCCTGAGGAACTATGTAGTTTCCACTGATAAGCTTCCAGTCCTGCTGTGTATCCCAAAAGTCACTGTATCACCTTGATTAAACATAATCATCAATCTCCCCCAAGCATCCTGTCAAATCCTTCAAGGAAGCCTATCTTTATTGTTCTTCCTTACTAGCTCATAAATAACTTTCAAATCTTCTCTTCCCAAATTGATAAAACTTCCATTACGTGCGAAAGAATCTCTTGATGACCCATTACTTCTATGTTACCTTATTCAGATATATATCTTCATCAGGTTGGTTTGGATCATGTTGAGGTTAATTGTAAGAAAAAAAAAATGATTGCCATTCAATAATGGGATATTGATGATCAAGACTCTCAACATCAATCACTTTGTCCCCATCAGGAGATATATGCAAGCATATCTTCAAATCATCATCTTCTCTTGTGAGACTAGTGCCATGCTTTCTCCTTTTGCTTTTAACTTCCTCCTTGTGCTAACTTCCTTTCTTTGCCTCCTTCTCCCTTGACTTCCTCATGACACAGAGATTTTTCATCCATCTTATTCTTCCTCTTTATCATCATCTTTCTCATTCATCTTTTTGATTGCTCTCTCATCTTCTTCAGATCCAATAGCCCACAAAGTCTGATCTTGCTTCTTGTATCTCTCATACAGTACTTGAATCTCCTCAAATGACTTAGACTTTAACTCAGCATACGTTCTTGTTTGTGACATGTTTCCAGATAAGTGATCAATCTGATTCTCAGCTGAAGATATTTCGGGGCTGTTTCTGGATAATAGCCTCCTTGTTCTGTCAAGAAAGCTTCCTATGGGTCCAGTCAATTAGTGTCAGTAAGAAATTTGCTCTTAATTTCCTCAACAGAAAGTGCCTCCTTCTTCATTTGTTGAATCTTTTCAGGCAAGAATCTGATTGCATTTAATCTTCTGTGAATGTAGTCAAATCAGTTGCCAGTGCATCTCTTTGCAGCTTCTAGCTCTAGCTCTACCCAACTTCTAGCTAGAAGCAATCAAGATCTTTTGTCTTTGTGTTCACATCCATTTCAGCTTGCACTCTTAGTCTTCCTCTAAATCTGTCTAACTCTTGTAAGCTCATTGATGTCTTTTGCTGCTTGAACTTCACTTGAAGTCCACTAGTCATTGCTTCTTTCCTTTTCTCCTTACCCTTTCTCTGCCCACCTGTATCTAACTTCACACTAGCATTAATTCAAACCAGTATATAATATGAGCTGAAGGTGTACTATCAGGATTAAGTTTCAGCAGTATTAACTTGAGCATGTATTACTCTTGAGTTGAATCAGGTTCTTCAAAATGAAGAATTTTGGTAGGAGTTTTTGTAGACTTAGATTTCTTATATTGTGTAAATCTTGCTACCAATGAGGGTGCTTTGTGAGCCCTTAAACCCTCTCGAAGCTACAATTGTTTAAGATCTGTGCAGCCTCTAAGGTGGAAGGACTTATTTGTTCTACTGACCTCCCCTGAACCCCTAGCTCTTTTCAGAGTATCAAATGTTATCTTCCTTGATCTGTTTCAAAAGGAACTTCTTGATCCTGATACCTTCTGCATCCTTAGCTTCTTTACTTTTCTTCTTCTTCCTCAAGCTTGTTTTCTAGCTTTTTGACTTCTTATCAGCTGCATAGATTGCAATTTGCAAGAGTCTGCTTAGTTTCACTCATTCCTTTTCCAAAGATTTTACTCCTGACTTCTACCTAGGTACAATATCCATCAGGTCCTAAGTTGCTGCACTATTTCCCTTCACTAGAATAGATGCAATGAATCTCAGTCTTCCAAGTGAAGGTGGTGGAGAATGAGTACAACAGAAGGTTCAAATGATGGACCTTTCTGATCAAGGTATGAAGGTGATTGGTATTTGAGAGGTTGACCTGCATCATGTTAGCATAAGCAGGCAACAATGGTCTAAGTACCCTTAAACCTCTTTCAATATTCCACAAATCTTTTATGGTTAATGATACAAGGGACAAAAAGGTTTTTGTGATTCAGTTGAACATTCAAAATCTTTGAAGAAAACGGGGGGGGTTAACATTAAAAAAAAAACTTTGATTGCTTTCAAATTTGAGATCATTCCATCAAAGATAAGTTTGAAAGTTAAAGTCTCATCCAGTGGAAAGACATGATCAAAGCAATGGCATTTTGCTACCAAACTATCCCATCCTCAGCACTTTGGAGCTTAGACAGTGAAGAATGTGATGGATTAAGAATCTCCATTGGGTGTAAAAGTCTTTTCCAAAATGTAAAAGTTCTGTCATTTACATACCCAATATTGCAATCCTTCAAAAATCCTTCATTTGCAAAACATATGAATCCCTGAAGCATCTGCTAATTGTAGCTGCCTCCGTACAGACTCTTTTTATTATTGTAATAGTTAAATGGTATCTATTTTTGCATTAAGTTGTTTGAGTCCCATCTGCAAGTGTTTCTACTAGCAGTGCAGTCTGCCAAAACTGCTTGACACGAAGAATCGTAGAAAGGTGGAGTTTAAGTGAGAGCATACCTCAATTTTGATCTTCGAGTAAATCCACCTATCTCAGTGAACCCAGCCACTCTCTAGTGGGATTGAGGTAAAAACCCACATGGTTGTGCTTATTCGCATACTTTGAGTTGTCGCCATGGAAACACTTGGTGAAAATAATTTGAATCATTTAAAAATCAGTACTGGTGATGTACGTTGACCAACAGATTAGGTCTGGTAGTGGAAGTAATTTAACGATTGCCTGTTGAAAGATAATAGGTAAAATATGATAAGGATGAAGAGAAATTACTTTATCCCTATATTAAGGAGTTTTTTTTCCCCCCGCCTTCTACTATCATCAAGCGTTTTTAGGCGGCTAAAATACTTCAACGGTTATGTTTTGGAATAAAATAAAAATAATTTTATTTCAAACAGTATAAGTGAAAGCTACCAGACTAAACTTGTACTACCAGACTTAAAATATCAACAGAATTAATATAACTTCATCAGACTTAACATATTTTCAACCAGTTTTAATAAAATTACAGCAAATGTAGACACAACAATCATTCTTAAACCAAATTGGCAATCAAATCTCAAGGACACCATGACCCATGCACTTATATCTCTTATATCTCTCTCACAGCGCCAAAGTTAGAAAGCAAACAGTATGACCATGCTACTCGCATCATGACATCATATATACACCGAACGTATTACCAATCAAAGGTTAGCTAAGAACAAGAAAGTACACTACAGATCTAACTTAAACCTCATCAAGTTCTAAAACCTCTATCAACTAGACAGACATAAGAGGCTACGACAATTCCATACAAGTATTCGACTTAACAACCTCAAGCGAACTAGCTACTAAAGAGTGAGTTACGCTAGTTTTTAACTTTTACACTAGCAGACTTAATACTATGCTACCAGTATTAAGTTACTATGTTACCAGAACTAACCCTAAATTATACTACCAGAATTAATTCTAACTAATACAGAAATTAATAATATAGTATAAAATTTACACTTTTTCCTCCCCTTAAATGTAGCTTAAGGGTTGATCATACAAATGCTAACTATCCAATAATTGAACCGGGGTTTTTTTTTTTTCCCATCAAATGGTTTTGGTCACCAAGTCAGGCTACATTTAAATCAGTGTGAGATTTCTCACACTGATTGACTTCTTTTTCATAACAATCTCTGACAGAAGTGGTGACGAACTCAATGTTTGAGTCTAGAATGATAACAGGATTCTTCACAATCAAATGGGTGCACTTACATAATCGACAATTGTGGGATTATTGAGTAGTACTAGAGGAGAAAAGCAGTTGAAACCCGATATCCAATCAACAATTCTGATGTCATTAGAGGATCGATTCCACACAAATCATCGACTAGTTCCACTGTCACCGAACATAAGTGTTGCAAGCAACTGCATACGACATAGAGCTGGGACTTCATTCTGGTCGAAGATATGTGAGGAATAGCCAATGACGCTGCATGACTATGCTATAGCAACGTATGCTAAGCGCAACAACAACAGAATAAGTCTCTAGCTATGCACACACATCAATCATTAAAATACAGGAAATGTGACAACGCAGCCGGGATTTAGTATATTTCCTGTCAAGATTTGGATAGGCTTCATCGCCATAGTCACTATCAGTAGAATGCATTCCAAATAAGGGTGAATCCCTAGACGAAGTCCGAGAGCTTCCAAGGTACTAGGGTTTGTCCCTTAGATATTTAGAAGATCTCTGCAATTTAATAACAGAAACTGCCTGATCAAAACTCTTAGATAGAGAACAAAGTTGACACCTGTAAAATCTATAATGAACAAAAGCCTGGGATTTACACAGTAGCTGCCACTACATGAGAATAAGAGCTAGGATACTATGATAGCGATGGGAAATCGGCGGCGGCAAACCCAGGACAATTCTAAGTGTATCGTCGAGGAGTGGAATGCCTTATCATCAATATGCTACATAGTCGGCTATGCATACACTCAAAAAGACTTCCTCATTCTTACAGAGAGTGAATATCAGTGGGTCTAGCCGATCGATACGATGTTCCCTGTCTCATGCGATCGCGTTGCATATGGCAGGCTTTGAAAATGCACAAGATTCAAATTTCTTGAGTATCTCTCAGCTAAATAACTCTCGCTTGAAGATAAAAAATGCCTGCTTTTTCTGCTTGCCTTGTAACCTAAAAAATATGTAGAGGGTTCGGGGAGGGCACCCTTGGAACTCATTGGAACCTGCTTTTGCATCATCTACGCTTCTAAATCATAATACACCAAGACTTTGTTTGTAACCAAAAAATTATATCAACTACATACACTTGAACCAACATGATATCCTTCTTGTTTCTTCTAATGAATAAAGTCTTGTCAATGGTTCCCCTCTTGTATCCATCGTCTCCGATATATATATATGGAAAGTGGACAGGTACGTACCAAGCTCTAGGGGCATTTGTAATCCATACAAGGCTTTTGACCACTAATACAACCTTTGTAGATGTTCAGATCATTCGAAAACCAGGAGTTGGGAGAGACATAGACACTCTTTCATCAATATGCCATATAAAAACACTTTCACATCCATTTGATAGACATGACCCCATAAATGAGGCAAAGGCTAAAAACAACCCTGATAGCTTCAATTCTTGCTACAGTGCAAAAACTCATCAGAATCAATCCCTTCTTTCTTGTCTATGACCTGAGCTACCATCCTGGCTTTGTTTCTGACAACTACTCCCAGCTCCTCCTTTTTGTTCCCTGTACCCCAGTTAGTACTCTATCACCTTAGCACCATTGGGTAAATCAACCAAAAACCCATTCTTGTTGAAGCTTGAACTCAACATTCTTCCTGCATAGCTTGTAAACCCAGCTTCCATCTTCAAGTGCTTCTGAGACTTTCCTTGTTTTCAAATTGAGACAAAAAGCAATCAAAAAGACAATTTTGTTGATCTTTATGATTGCTTCTTTGGTTTGCCTGTATGTAGCGTTCTAAGCTTGAGCCTCGGTGATTTTCTGAGAAGAGCTTCTAGTGTGAACAGGTGTATGGGAATCACCAAAGATTTGACTTTGAGGATGAGCATTGTGAATCCTTAGAGTGGATTTGTAGGATACATCTACCTCATCAGGTAAAATTGTTGAAATAACGAAATGATCCCTTCATCATCATACAAGCCTTTTCAAAGATAGCTTTCACTGTTTTTATCATAATCCCCGTATTTTCAGAAGCATGCTCATTATCATCTGCATCAGAGAAAGACCACTTCTTCATGATCAGCACTAGGAGAGATAGCTTCATTTGGACAGTATTCATCTCCTCAAAAGCATATTAAGATTAATACTCCCAGTATTAACAGGATTATACAGGTAGATACTGTATTGAGGTACTGGTCCTAAGTGCTCAAAGCAAGAGCATACCAGTTCATTCCTAAAAAGTCATAAATGTCCTTCAGCAATACTTGGATATTGGTGTAGAAGATGTTTGCCTTGAGCATTGAGTCTCTTTGTAGCAATCTTTCAGCAAGAGATGTAGAAAAACCACCATGGAGGTCTGCATCCTCCTCAGTTGTACATCAAAAAAAAATTTTTTAAATCCAATGACTTCCTTTGAACCTGCAGGGTTAGCGTTGATTTTGCATAGAACAGGTATATTAGTTTCATAGAGTCTGTAAGAATAGACTAAGTCAAACAGCCACCTATGGCCCTATTCCCCTGCACATTGGTTTTTCTCTAGACAAGTCTGGACATATAAGATTTCACTTCAACTCTCATTGGTTGACTAAGTTATAAACCCTAAAGGCTTACTGTTCACAATAGTAACCAACAAGAAAACCCGCATCAGACTTTCCATCACACTTTCCTATGGGCTAAGAGTCTATACACACACAGTCACATGGCTCTACCCAAATGGTCTTTATGTAGCTAAGGGACATGTTTGTAGGCCAAACAAGACTACAAAGGAGTTTTCTGTTCTAGAGGTCTTGTCACCCTTACCTGTTATCTAAGCGTATAATGAAACATGCAGTAATTGACTACCTGCCTCTGCTACTTGACCATATAAACCGTGACGACCATCTATCCCTATGAATCACGTATTATTGTTCATGTCTAATTACTAGTCATGACGCGGCAGAGAAGTCTATATTGCAGTATAATAGAACTACTACCCCGTCTATAGTCGCGCTTGCACTACTCTAAACAGTCCCGGGTGGGGGAGGGGATCTCCTCCTTTAAGGGGCCTATTCATTCTCTCAGCAACCCCCAGTTGTGATGAGGAGTCGTCGCATTAACTAAACTCCTGTTTAATACCTTTTCCCCACAGAACTCAAGCATACCCCTTTTCTTAAAATTCTGTCTCCCATTATCTGATCTAATGATTTTTACTTTTTGATTTAGTTGGTTTTCTATCTTCTATAAAAGTCTTAAAGGATGCTACTAAGTCTCAATCCTGTTTGGCTAAAAAAAACCCACAAAACCTGAACATCATCAGTAATTCACTAGACCAGTAAATTGCATTGTTGATACTTTCTCACAAAGTGGGTCCAAATAAGTCCATATGCAAGGTATGTAATGGTGTGTTACATATCTAAATCACTTGTGGGCCTACAGAGCCTTGTGTTGCTTTCCCTTCTGACAACAACACCAAGTGTGGTCATTTTTGAAACTCCTTGGAAGGTAACCTTCCAACTAGATTATCCTATTACCAAGTTTATTTAAATTTTTGAAATTAAGGTGACCCTAACCACGCTGTGCCAACAAACTATATAGCATCATTAATGAGGCTTTTGCTATAAACAATTATTCCTTTTGAAGAATCAACATTTTTTCATATCAAAAGTATACATGTTTGTGCCTAGGAACTTTAAGAAGAAAACCTGATTTTCATCAGCACTTGAAGTCAGAGACACCAAAAAACACACTTTTTTCATAAAAATACATTTAGCTTTTTATCACATATCTGAGAATGGAGAATAAGATTAAAATGTCCAGTCTTTCACAAAAGCCTCACATCAAAACTAAATTTGCTAATCTAATAGTACCTTTAACCACTGCTACTAATCCCTTTACTTCTCAAAACAAAACAGATCCCAAGCTTTGTTTAGATTCTTGATAAGCTTCAAGATAGGGCCCTGTTTCCAGTCATGTTGTCCCAAGAACATCCACTATCAAAAATACCTCTATGCCCATTAATGCTTCAGTGGAATGATCACGCACATACAAAACAGAGATATTTTTCTCTTATGGGAGACCCATGCCTTTCACAGGGCTTGGGTCTGCCCTGTGGAACTGAGAAACATGGAACATTCGAATCTAGGGTTGGTCCACTATAGGTATTGGAGAGTGTTTGGTTGTTTTTTCTCCAAACAACCTGCTGCGGTCTTACCAGCATTACCCATTGAGCCCCTTAACAGCATAATTATTTGACTAGTATTCGCTGTATCTTTTAAAGGGTCTATTTTCACAGGTGATCTATGTTTTGAAAAACATGTCTTTTGTACTTTTTAAAATTCACCTGTGCAAGTCGGGTTTGATAATACTGGTCTAGTTATACTGGCAAGTATTAACATACAACTCTACCACGAAATCTACCCTCATTGGCAAATGATTTGCGGGGCATTGGGGGGGGGAGCGTCTGAGGACTACACTGGTGGGGGGGGGGGTGGGGGGGGGGGGGGGGGGGCGGGGGGGGGGGGGGGGGGGGTATTTTTAGTACCAGAATTAACATAAATGCTACCAGAATAAACATTTTTGATTGTACATCATTAACTCTAGAAGTACCAGACTTAATATGAGTGCCAGAACTAACATTCAAACTACCAGAACTAACATTTTGCTTGCCAGTATTAACATTTACCCTACCAGTTTTAATAGCTCTGCTAGCAGTACTAAACTTGGGTTTAAAGTTACTTAGTTGTACAGGTCTGGGAGTGAATTGATTTGCTTTATTCACTCTGTTTGAGTTAGTCCAGGCTGGTGTAGCTTGCCTAACATCGGACAAGAAATTATACCCTAGTGCTCTTAAAGCAGCTTCCTTTTGCCCTCTTTTTCTTCATAATAGTCACAATTCCGTAATCTTGTGACTAAGACTTCCACACACAAAACATGATTTTCTTTCAAAAGAATAGCCTGCACCTAATTCCCTTTCCATTCTCTGATTCCAATATTTTGTCTGTAATCTAAGGTAATAGGTGAAAGGAGACACTGGAGTCCTAATATGGTTGCCTAGGATTTTTAACATGCTGTGACAACTAGGGGGTCAAAACAGTATGATGTGGTTCAGGCAACTTGTGTTTTTGAGTTTGGGTGTCTGGTGGTAACATTCTAATAGAAGGTAATATTAGTAAGGGTTATCCTTGGACTGAATGGTCTGCCTAGTTTTCCCCATCAACTGTCATTGGATTGACAAGATGAGTAAATAGTAGGATTTGCATTAAACCACAGTTTTCCAAGCTAGCTACTCCCCATCAACTCCACACACTGAATCACTAACTGCATGAGATGGACAGATGGAGAAAACAATGGAAGGAGCTTGCATTAGTTTCTGGACAACTGTAGGACTAGACTATAAATCTACTATAGGAGTTTTAGAAGGGGTTGAGGTCCTTGTTTTGTGGTGCCATACCATATACAGAGAAATCTATGTCCTTCGGCCAGTTCTCTAAACTAAAGATAAAGGTATAAACCCTCCAAAAAGAATAAGGATGAGGAGACACCTTTGTATATTGTAATTCAAACCTTTTGAATCTGCTGTAAAGTGGACGATTTGATAATTTTCCTGCATCTCTTCCCTAAAAGCAAAAATACCCTCTACTTATTTCTTTCTTCCTCATATCTAAGGACCATCAGCATTTGATTTGATGCCAATAATACCCTAAACCCATCTTACCTGTTGAAGCTCATCCCACAATCAATAGCCTTTCGCAAAGATTTTTAGAATAAGCAAGCAAGAAAATCAACAATTTTTTGTAAAACAACTTTAAATCCTTTCACCAGGAAGCATACCATTCCTATTCCTTCTATAAATTTTTTTCACTTTTTACATTTTTCTTTTTCATTTTCTCCAATTCTCTTCAGCTTTTCAATCTCTATATCTCTTTCAAAAATTTGATTTGCCTGAAAATTTAATTTTTCATTTAAGTATGAGTTGCTGGTTTGGTTTGGGAAGGGCTTTAATAAAAAGCTGAGATTCCAATCTTTTTACTAATTTCTTAAAACAAATCTAAGCTTATATGGGCAACAAATAAGGCAAAATCATAGCAGAAAGGCCACGCTTCTTTTCTTGCTTCTGGGTCCAATTCAGATTGCAATTCATCATACTTAGCTTGAAAGCATGTAATGAATCTAAACACAATTAGAACAACATGATAAACCTCATTATTCACAGGAATGCCATGAAGCATGATGAGTTCCTCATCTGTAGTCTGCTTCCTAACCCAATTGATCTGAACCCTTCCATCAATGTCATCAAAGCTCTTTTTCCCCTTTTCATTTCTTACTGATCTTACTGGCTTGAAATCCTACCTCTACAACCCCTTTTTCACCTCCTTCCAGCCTTTCCTGCCTGCTATTCCTTTTAACCTTTGAACTTTAAACTACTTACTTGCACTAGATGTGATTATACTCGCTCCCACTAAGCAAAAAAAAATAATGATGGCAATTGATGTAAATGAAAATGCCCCAGTATGGTGGCATTGAAACATTCCACACAATATTCCACAATTCAAATTCCCAAAAATCATATTTTCCATTCCAGCCAAAAAAACATTCAAAAACAAAAAAACATTTCAAAACTTTTTATTTCTCTTAATCAAATTGCCAAGCCACAAAACACATATGCATTTTTCCCATCCACACTTTGTTTTTGGTCTTCTTGGCCTTTCTCCTGCCCATGTTTTTCCTTGTAGAAAACTTCTTAATCTTGATTGCAGTCAATAGCAATCTGCCAATTTTATATTCCATTTCTTCTATCCATTTCTTCCAAATTCCAGATCATCACTTTGGATCTAGGTCTTCATGTATCAAATCCACATCATCAGCATTTGTGGCTAGAAAAAGAATGGATAACTTCATCATCAAGAACCGCAGGAGTATCGCAATTGGTTTATGCTTATGGAAGAAGAAGTGGTAGAAGAACTATAACTTTAATTCCACTTTGGCTTGGCCTTGTGCTTGGCTGAAAGTGAGGGGCTTTGGCTTAATAGATATAAAAGAGCCCACATTAATAATCAATCAGATATCAGAAGATGACCTACACAAGGTAGAAGATAGAATGGTCTTTTTTGGATGTCTTGTTCAAATACACTTCCAATCAGATTATTTGTATATAATCACTACAAATGACACTTGTGATTCAATATTCAAGAGTTCTATTCCTTCTTCTTTTTTCCTTTTCATCTTTCTTCTTATCTCTTAACAACATCTTTAAATTCTTCTCTTCTCTCCTGTCTTCCTCTTCTTCTCGTTCCCCTCATTTGTCGATCATAGCTATAAAACTGTCCCAACGAAGGAGGAATGAACCCCTCAAAGAACTTGTGATTAGCAAAAATCTTCATATAAAATCCGACACAGCGACTACAAAAAACAATCTAGCAACTAAATAGCGAGCCAGCCATGCCAACAACTCGCTACACATAGCACCCGCAACACGGAGTCCACCAACTGTGATGAGTAGTATTTTTGAAAGAAACCAATGCATAAAAATATGAAAAATTCATTACCCTTTGTCTACTCCTTTCTATAAACCCTTTCTCCAAGCATTCCTTAGAAGAGATAGTAAATGCCACAAACTGTTTGTTTCAAAACAGTCTATTTGCATTTTCTTAGAGTTAGCATTAAACAACCAAAAACTACCTTAGGTCTTTATAAAAGCCCTCTTAGCTGTCAAGCAGCTCCAAATCTCCTGCTTATTGGCATCATCCAAATCCAATGAAAACGTCTGGAGATGATCATTGGAACAAGAAATAACCATATCGCAACAACACAGAGGTTCTCCGTCGTCCTCTTTCTCTTTCTCCTCCTCTCTCGCTTTCCTTTCTTTTCCCCCCCCCTCAATCAGCAACTGTTCTTCCTCTGTTTTGGTAGGAGTAAGAACCCTGTATACCACTCATCCTTTTACCTTTGGTGACTCGCTTCTTTTTTGCTTTCCCATTTTGGAAAAATCACGTTCCCCTCACCCACCCCCTCATTATCTAATACTACTCAAGATAATGTATTTCCATCATCCTCTCACCCTCCATCGCACCACGTTCATAATCTTCTATTTGAAGAAACAGGCAGTTTGATGTTTGAAAAGCTGGTATTTGGTGTGGTGATAATGATGTGGTGGTTTTAAAAAGCAGTTCAAATCCTCAGCATCTCCTTTGTTTGTATGCTATGGATTATCTACTATGAACTTTACTGATCTGCAGCCAAAGATCATCATCAATGAAGCGAAAGTTCCCCTCATCATCATGAAGAGAAAAATCAATCCGTGTGCAGCAGACGGAATATGATTAATTGATGGAAATAAAAGATTTTGATCTATGTTCAACCTTGTTGTAAAAAGTCTCCCCTTTTGTGGAGTCCACCCCTTCCCTTGTGCTCTGATATACGACTTGTTAGGTCCTGAAAAAAACAGGATCTCAATTGAGGCCTCTAAAAAAAAACGACATTATAGTCCTTTTTGAATATAAAATAATCCAACCACAAGATACTATAGAGAAACAATAAATCACCCGTGAATTGACAAATATGACCGGCGAATAATCAATATCTTATACCACCAAGATGAACAAATGTTGTGTGATGACTGGTTAAGTGATGGGTTAAAGATAGTTTGTCTATGTATGTAGATGATACTAACCTAAACCTACGAGAACTTTTAAAACCTTGTAAACTTCTAAACTTGCTATTACTATTACTAATTTGATTGTGAATTCCTCCAAAATCAACTCATATATATTTTACAATACATTTCTACTATTCTTACGTTCCTTTTATAATAATAGTAAGAAAACCCCCCTAAACGCGTTAAGGGGACTGCACCATATGCTTGAGGGCCTTCTAAGGAATAGGGGGGGGGGGCGAGGGGGGGGGGGGGGGGGGGACACAATTTTTTTGAAAATGGTGGGGGGTGGGGGGGGGGGGGGGGGGGGGGTGGGGTATTAATTGATTTGGAGTGGGTGTGTTTATGTGTAGGGTTGTAGGGGGGGGGGGAATTTAAATTTATGTTAGAGATTTATATTAAATTAATTTATTGTTTTGTTTGGTGGGGTTGGTGTGGTGTATTAGGTTTGTTGTGAGTTTGTTTGTTGGTGTTGGTAGTTTTCGGTGGTGTGTTGGGTGGGTGTGGGGGTGGTTTTATGGTTTTGGTTGGAGTTTGTGGTTGGTAGGGTTTGTGGGGTTGTTTTTTTTGTGTTTTTGTTGGGTTTTGTTTTGGATGATTGTTAAAATTGAAGATTTTTTAGGTGTTTGGGAGATTAGTGGTATAGGAGGATTGATGGAGGAGTAGTAGGGGAGATTAATAAGGATGGTATGGGAATTTTTTGTGGTTTAAGTGGGATGGTAGGAGATGGGTGATGTTTGTGTGGGTGAGGGATATTGGAAAGGTGTAGGAATGATAAGTTGTTTGGGATGGAATTGTGATTATTGAGGAGAGGATATATATTTAAAGGGTTACTTTGCCAACTAATCCATGATAACGATAAGCATCAAAACACTACCAATCTACAGACATTAAGTTTTAATGTTGAATGGGGTGGTTTAATGGTTTAATTGCTTACCTCTAAGATAGTGGTTTAACCCAATTTAATCTCCCTCCTATGTTTGACATCTAATATATCTAAGGGTAGTAGTGTATTGGGGATGATATCAAGCAAGGTACTAAATGCAGTAGATACGAAACTCTTATCGGCACCAGTATCAAATAAGATGTAAGCATAACGGTTGTTTAGAAGGAACGTACCCGCAACGATGTTGTCTGGGTTGGCCCCTGCATTTCCAACCGCATACACCTTTGCTGGAGCCCTGTCATTTCCAGCTTGATTACCACGGTCATTGTTTCTTAGTCTTGGACAGTTACTTTTAAAATGACCTTGAGCTCCACACTCAAAGCAACCATTGCCCTGCTGATTATTGTTGTTGTTGTTACGGTTGTTGTTGTTGTTGTTACGGTTGTTGTTGTTGTTGGCATTGGCAGGTCGGCTCCTACAATCCTGGGTCAGATGACCAACCCTTTTGCAGTTATTGCACCTAGGTGGACAAGGACCTTCATGATTGTAGTTACACTTGGAACACAGAGGTTTAGACCCGACGTATGATTTCCTGCCACTATTGCCTGCAGTGTAGGCCTGGCTTGTGTTCTGCCTTTTATTCTGTTGGTTTTGATTGTTCTTGGAAAGATCATCATTCTTTCTTTTCCTTTCTGCCTGACGTTCAGCATAAGCATGGGTCTTATCCTCCATCAACTCAGTTGTAAACTCAATAACTTCTTGCATAGTCTTTTTCGATTTGATGCCTTTACACTGCCAAGTATCATATCGGGCAATCCACCGATATACTTTTCAATCTTGTCTACCTCTTCTGGGAACATTCTGGAACACATCAAAGCTAGTTGCTGAAATCGTCGACTATAGGCCACCACATCGGTGCCCTTGACCTTAAGATTCCACATCTCAGTCTCAATCTTCTTGATCTCACCCCTCGGGCAGTATTATCATTCATTCATTTTCTTCAGTGCTACCCAGGCATGGCCATGAAGCTGCTTCAGTAGTAGTGGTCTTAACATGGGCATTCCACCATGTAAGACTCATCTTGCCAGAGTGCAAGTCGCGAAATTGACTTGTGCTAGTTGCTGGACAATTGCTAATGCTAGAAACGCAGATCCATTTCACCCAAAACCATCGAGTGAGTCCGACGACTCCCTCAGTACCTTTGAAGTCCAAAGGTTTGCATTTCAAGAATTCAGAGTAAGAGCATTCGCTAGCAGTTTGCGCTGGCCTTGGTCCCGAACCATTGCATTAGTAGTCCATTCCTACCCTGGCTTGCTTCTGCTGAGATCAAGCCATTCAGCAGGCAACTCCTTGGTCCAATTAAGGCCTAAGTTGTGCCTCAGTAACATGTTGTGGTAGGTTCATTTGAATTGGTGGGGCATCGGGGTTGATCTCGTGGCTCTTTTCGGTGCCATTTTCTTCAATCACAAGAAACACAACACCCGTTAGATTTCAATACAATCATAACGTGACGTAACATATGCATCATAAATAAAAATAAGATCACATCACATAGCGAAATATACAACCAACACAAGATCGACATAACATAATACATCCATTCCATATATAAACTGGAAATATACATGATCTATTTGGTACACAACGATTTCCTATCGCTAGGTACAAAGTGAAAATAAACCTAGAGCCTTACTAGCCGGGAGTTACCCGTAATACTTAGTAGGCTATACAGGATAGCTAATCGGAAACAAAGATCTATACAGGATAGCTAACCAAAACAAAAGATCTATACCGTCTGCTAGCTGGGAGTAACCCATAAAACTTAACAGACTGCATAGTAGATACAATCATAACCAACGTCTAGGAACTGCTACCAGTATCCTCCAAGGTGTCAATGCGCGCTCCAGCCTCCAGGGCCTGGATACGCATGATATGCCGAACAGCAAGATCATCTGCAGCCTGACGCTGCCACTCGTGGCGACGTGCCTCAGTCTCTAACAATGTAATCCGTGCCTCTAAGGTCCTGCTGTAAGCCTCAGATCTAGCCAAATCCTGACGAGCTCGAATACTCTCTCAGCTCGTAGGCAAGGTCTATCTCTCCTCAAAATCTCAATCTCAAGCTCTCACAGTTTTCTGCACGATCCCTTTTTGGGCATCGTGGTTCGTGTGCAAAACTCGAGCTCTCTCTATGCAAACATCTACCTGGTAACCTGATCTCCAGTTGACCAACTCTAGGCGTCATCATCCTCCTCTCAGTAATCTAGAGTCTTGATCTCTATAGTGGGTCCTGGCTGTCCGCAGCAGCAGCAGACAGAACTCTCTCCAATCTCACACCCAGGTCCTGGGAGTGTTAAGTAGTATTCTCTTCCGAGGTCAGCGTGTCACCTCGGGAATATCCAGCTCTGCGGCTAGTAGATGAGTGTCGTAGAAGGGATAGGATAACAATGGTGGGGTCCCTGATGGTGTAGTGAATGATAAAGGCTGATGCCTATATCTCTCAACCACCTCAGAGCTCTAACTAAGAGGTCGAATCCGTGGAGCTATAAAGGAAGGTGGTATTAGAGAAGTAGGTGCCTACGTCCTCAACAGGCACTAAAAGATTCCTCAGGATGCTCAGTGCTCCGAATGTTCACCGGTACATGGCTGCAGGTACATACTCTAGAGAATGTGGTGCCAGCTCCAACAACTGTCGGTCAGACCTCCTCGTAATGATCCTCAATCGAATACTCCAAGACGTAGCCCTTCAGAGTGAACAGACGTATAGGTAACCGCGAATCAGCAGACATGACTACTTGTGACACAAAGCAGAAATAACTTTCTAGAGAATATTATATAAGGCTCTTATTCCTTATATAAATAATTGTAGAGTTGTGCGAAAGAATGCAAACTCATCTTTGTATATATATAATATACCCTCATAGTAACGTACGTACTATAATATGAACACGTATATGCATCATGTAAGCATCTAGTAGAACTAACTAATGCAAACAACTAGTGTGTGTCCCGTAAAAACCCCTTTGTATGAATGCAATGTTTGAAAACGGTTATAGTCCAGCAAAAACATTTGACCTGGTTCTCTATAACCTTGGCTCTTGATACCAATCTGTAACACCCCCAAATTGGGTCGCAGCGGAATAAGGGTCCGGGGCGTGTTACTTCATAGATCAATAACACAAGATATATATAGAACGACCAAAAAGTCGTTTTAAAACTGATACATTGGATTTAACAAATATTTGATACAAATAGCCCGAAGCTTTAACTTGTTCCTGATTATTATTACAAAGATACTGGTTTACAACATAAAACAACCATATCTTTAGCATGACTTCCCAAAACAAAATCACCAATGTATCCTTGGCACCTTATGATTACTGATCTCCTGAAAAACATTGCTTTAAAACGTCAACAATAATGTTGGTGAATTCATAGGTTTGATAATGCAACACATGCAGACATCACAAAACAAGATTACATTTTCCTAAGCTCATGACACTGAAGCTCGACGATCTTTCTTGCAATAATAATGTATTGCAATTTTTGCCCGATTAGATGTTCAACCCGAAAACATCCTAAATTCGACATGCTATACGTTCGTTCCCGATGATAGCTAGTCACCCAAACGGGGAGGTCGTTTCCCCAAATAGATCTATTCATAACATTCGCGCTCACATAATGTAATTAACAACTACATCTATGCAATTGACAGTTCATGATAAGGGGCTCAACTTGGGTTATCGCTACTTAGGCAAACATGTAATCAATACTTGCGTCCAATTTATAAAACAAAGCATGTTTCCACCCCATAATTATAAATCATTGAAATCGTAAAAATGTGGGGCTATGAACTCACCTTGAGTTCTGATAATCTAAATATCGCAGATAAAGCGTCACGTAAAAGATCGAATGCAACCTAAATTATCATAGGTCGTATAAGTACCATGTACTTCGATTAACTAACATCATATACAGGTCTATGTTAGTCACATCATACTATCGTTCGGGCTATCACAATCAAGAGGTCGTGTAGTGAACGTATGAGGAGCTAGGACACTTTAAGTCGTAAATCCAGCAACTCGTCGATACGCCACCCCGAAGAGGCCTCATTATGAAACTCCCTAGTAATATAGTACTTTGATAACCGCATATAATTCTATATAGCTCAATCACCAACTAATGGTTTTGGTAAAATTGTGTTTAATAAGTTAAAACGTTTATAATTACCGTTTTAGTAAAACTAGCATAACTTTTGCGTTTTAAGCCCGATTTTAACGTTTCTTATGCCCATCTTTTCGTATTAGGACGAGTTATCATAATTTGACATTTTCAATATTTTGACCCTCTGGTGAACAGTAACTTTTACTGTTCACATCAGACGTGAGTTTTATTTAAATCGTATTTGTTGTCGTAAAACCCGTAAATGTCGTATTTTATTCGTTATAGCTCCGTTTTTAACGATTCTTTCGAGGACGTTCTCGTTATTGAAAGTTCTATAATTTTATGAGGTTTACAAAAATGTAACTTTCTATCATGAATAGTAACTTTTATAAAAATAGTTTTATAAAAGTATTAATTGTCGTAAACTCGCGAAATTCATAACTCGTTCGTTATTAATTGAAAAATTACGATTCTTATCATTTTGGAATCCTAAAAATATGTATTATTTGTTAAAAATATCAAACTTGCTGTTTGAATAATTTTTATAAAAAGTTTTTATAAAAATGCTTTTATAAATCCGTTTATTTATCGTATAACTTGTTTTTACCATAACTTTTTCGTTATTTATCCGTTTGACAAGTTTCTTACTCTTTCGGAATCGTCATGAGTCGTATTATTTTATAAAAATATAAATTAAGTATGTTTTTATACACTTTTAGGACAGAAAGTTTGGGTGACTTTATTAAGTCTATTTTTAACCTTGTTTTTATATTTTACACTTTATAACTTTACCAAAAGTGTACAAGTCTTTTACTTCCATTATGACTTTATTTTTGTGTTCATATATCATGACTAAAAGCTCATAAACAAGATTAACATGTTATTTATCATACTTTTACTTGGAACATATCAAGTGATCTTTTAGAACCCTAATTTGCATGAACACTTTTTAAGCTTAATTAAGATTGTAAAATACTTATGTATCCATTTATAACTTCATATTACCATCCATACAACATGTGTATAAGCTCATAAAACTATATTTCCAAGAAAAATCCATGTTTACAAGTTAAACATATCCTAATGGTGATTTCACTATATAAACATCACATATGCATATAATCATATAAATGAAAAGTTAAGGGCTTAAGATAACCTTAATGAGATGATGTAGGATGATGACAAATAAGTGCTAAACCCTTGTTTAGACTTTAAACCCAAGATTATAACCAAGAAAACCCTAGTTTCCAAATGAAAACCCTAATCTTGATTTCTTGCTTCAACACTTGTAAATAATTAATCAAGGCTTCAAAATACTTTGAGGTATCTTAGATATGATATGAGAGTGTATGTAAATAGGTTATATAAATTTTGTATGGATTGTTTATAGGGGGAGGGTTGAGCCGTAGGTTTTGAGAGAAAGAAAGAGAGAAAATGTGAAATTTTGTTAAGTAAAAGTGTAAGTAAACTCTTATGCTTGTATGAAATATATATAGGAGGGTATGTAGATATTTACTTGTTCAAACTTTAGAGCTTTTGTTTGTTGAATTATATGTTCATATAATTACTGTTTTATTGGTAGTTCTTCTTAATATTAAAGATTAGATTTTGCATAATCTTTAATACATTCAAACAAAGTTTCTATTATAGTTGTGTTAGATTTATCTAATATAGCTAATCCTTATACAAGCTTAAGGAATTCGATCTATTGAAGTAGGACCAACAGTCGGCATTATTCCCATTCTCACTTTACTCCTTTTTTTTCAATCATACATAGGACTTATACTCTATCTAATAGAGTGTTCCTGGGTAGATCCCTCCGGTTCTGGCTGGATCATGGAACAAGATACCTAACCTTAACCGCCTTATAACTCCTTGAGAAACAACAGTTGGTCGGTCTTTGGGTATTGCCATGAAGATCCATAAAACCATTTGAAAAATCAATCAACATGTCTGAGAAATCATTTAAGACACATTGAGAGTTTCCAGAGTTACCAAAAAGCTCCCCCTACACATATGCACCATATTATGAAAGAGTTTTGTACATACGAGGTTTGGGAACACACTTATAGATTGAAGATCGTATCCGTTATTAATCCGTATTGATCACATTTTAATCACTATTCTCCCCCTCAAAAATTGCATATGTGTTGACAATTTTTGTATTATTAGTGAATTAAAAACAAGTTAATGTCTGGAATTCACATGAGTCTACCTAAGTCTTAGGAGAACAGGAGTGCATGCAGAATGAACTAATTATTATACTCCCCCTCAATTATAGAATAGAGTAAAAACTTGGAGTGGAAGTTTGTTGAGCACACAATTTTGAAAGAATTTGAAAAATTTTCTTTTTGAAAATATCTTGAAAAATTATGCTCAACAGAA
>BQNB010049318.1:0-39707 GCA_026074375.1 Tanacetum coccineum
AAAAGGGAACTGGTTATTGCTCTAGCCAAAGACCGTAAACTTTCTAAAATTCCCAAAATATCCTAGGTCAACTTCTTACTATCAATTGTGACTCATTTACACTCGTTTTGTTATACGTTTAATATTTTTGAACATATACAAATGTACCAATTCATAATGCAGCCAACAAAAATAATTTGGGGTGATAAAGATCATGTATTTCCTTTTGAATTGGGCTAAAGGTTTGACTTTATTTAGTTGTATGCTTGTATATGTTTGACCTTAAGTGTCAAAGAGGGTAAAAATAATTGATGGTTTTATATTTGATAAAAATGCAAGTATTTGGGTGATAATGCAGATATGGTGGTGATAAAAGGTAGAGGACATGGTTAACTTGTAGAAAAAACAAAGGAATTTTATAAGCACCTAGAGTCCTTTTTAATCCCTCAAGTTCCTCCTATAACTTCGTTAACCACACCACCCACTAACGCCACTCCCACTATCACAAATGCCCGAACCAACAACCACGACCTTCATTCCCACAATAATGGCTCGGTCACTGTTGCTACCTAATTCTTAATGGTCTTAATGTTTTGACCAGTAACTCTTAAAGACTAGATATAGCAACTCTTAAAGACTAGATATAATTCTTGTACTCAACAATCAAAGTATTTATTGTACTAATGCGTGTATTATGTAGCGACCCATTTACCTCAAATACGGTCAATCTACATCTATGTAGCACGGGGACAGATACGAAAACGGGTATTTAGATAACCCAAAATATAAGAAACGGGTACGGCTAGAAACGCTTGTGTATTTTATATAATAAATAAACATCAAATATCCAACATCATGTTATTACAAAAATGTTATTAATCAAAGTTCAATATTAAATGCAAAAAATTTGCCAACCATGAAACTGTCATAAAAAACCACATAATATTAACATAGAAAAAGACGGTCTTGAGCTCTGGCTCATCAAGTTATAGTTCAGCCAACTCTAAAAATCTTGTATCATTCATTTGTACCGAACTCATCACCTCCAACATCCCACATCTTGGTCTTGTCTAAATTTTGTTTTATCTTGGTCATCTTCTCGATAAGATGCTCACTCATCACTCATCACCATGGATTCAAGAGCACGTTTAACAAGTTTGAATGGACTATTAAATGATTAGGCCTTCAATTGGGCTTAAATATACATTTTTTAATAGTAGAGACGCCTTTAAATGGACCGAAAACATTTCCAATACGTTTCCTGCCCAACACCAAAATGTTCCAAATGACGTGAAATGTTTCCTATTTTCCACAAAAGTTTTTGAGGCGTTTCCAGGAGTTTTTAGGCGTTTCGCGTTTCCGGTAAGGGAGACGTCACCCCGACGGAGTTTCCATGCAACATAGATCTACATTATATTTTATCTCCAGCTGGTAAAGCATGTTAAAAGTCAATCCGAGTGTATTCAAATGCTTACAAGTTACACCCACTTAAATTGACTTACTCGTGTCATTACTCTAACAGTATTATTAGAGTCGATAGGTGAACCGAACCAGACGTATTTGACCCTTTATCTATGACACAAAGTATGTTGTATTGCGAACCGATTTACCTGAAAATAGTTCAAATCTAATTATATTTTTATTTCCAACTGGTAAAGAAAGATGAAAGTCAAATGATACATGATGTAAACATCAAGTATGAGTTTATTCAAAAGCTTACAATTATACTAACCGTCTTCAATTGACATATGTCATTTCATTACTCTGTAGCATATCAGCTGTAGCCCAATTCAGACGAAATTGACCCGTTACAACCTCTTAAATTGACTTACAAGTTACAACGTCTGAAGTTCGCTAGGTCAACCCATCCAGGCGTAATTTGACCCGTTTACCTAATCCCCAAAAGAACCAGAAAAACCCATTTTGTGGGTTTAACTTCACGCTGAAACAAACTATGGAAGAAAAATCGTTGTTGTTATGAATATATTTATTAACGCAGCAGAGGTGATACAAGAATAAGGCTCTAATGGAGTGTATGGAAGAGAACCACAAGACGTGGAGAATAAGGATGGTGATGAAGAGTAGTGAAGAACCTCAAGGACTGTAAGGTCGTTTTAAACTCATTAATAAAGATATATCATATAACAGATGTCAGAATCTAAAAACTTGTTTTGCGTAGTTTCGTCTTTAACTTGTTTCGATTCATCGAATACACTAGTTTGCTACTATCGTTTCTGCGTCATTGATGTGATGTTTGTTGTAAAGTATAACATGTATTTCCCTAAGTCAACCCATCCAGGCGGTATTATGACACCCATTTACCTAATCTCCTGAATGTAAAGTAACCTAAAACAGAAGTTGCATGCAAGGGAAAAACAAGTAAAACTTTACACAAAATCACATCACATGAGCTATGTGTATATACCAACATTTCAAGAAATTTCATGACATAACGAAGTAGCAAACATAGATGTATCGATGCATGAAACAAGTAAAGACGAACTATGCAACAAGTTTTTAGATTCTTAACATCTGTAACACCGACTATAGTTTCTTTATCTACTCAGTTTGAAAGAGACCTTACCGTCCTTAGGTTCTTCACTACTCTTCATCACCATCCTTATTCTCCACGTCCTTGAGGTTCTCTCCACTAACTCCATCAACAGCCTTATTGTTCACCTGCTGCGTTATAAATACATTCTAACAACAACAAATTTTAGTTCATTGTAACATGTGTTGTCTTTGAATCAAAACTAGCACTCAGTAGAAAAAAAAATAGTGTATAACAATGGTACGCAGATTAAGCATATTGCTCTAAAATCACTTATCTAATAGTTATAAGCTAACAGTTCTAGTACCCGCGGTTTATAGACTGAAACTAAAATTTATTCTAAATTGATTACAGTTACGTTTTTCCTAAGTAGAAAAAATTTGTCGATTCACAGTTTGGTTCTAATATCAGTATGTGAGTATTAACCATATGGGAACTAGACTTGCCAAAAAATACTTCTTTAAACTATTCGGGCGGTGAGGGCAGGGGCATTACCTTTATCTTCTGCAACTTCATCTACTGCATAATCCGGGGTTGAAAGAGTAAGATTGTCCCCAATCAACAACATTATCGGAGAACTGCAGCAAGGATTGCAATTAGAGAGATTAGAAAACAAGTAGTATTCGATTGGTATTTTACTTTGTTTGAGCTGTATATACAATTATCACATGATCGATTATGTTAGGCTTAGGCCCATTAGGTTTAGGGTTGGCCATCTTTAGGAAACAAGCATTCGGTAATTTATTTTATTAAAACTTGGGAACTTTTTTTAATTTGCTGACAGAAACTTAGTGGCAACATAAGGATGAAAAGTAGAAACTACATGTACCTTAAACAATTCTCGAAACATCCCTTGTAAGGGATTTCTGGGCGTACTACATAAAACTTTTCTCCAACCTCTCCCAACAGTTGAAAAAAAACCCTATAAGGATATTAAAGATACAAGCTTGAGACGGCAACATGGGTGGGTTGGTCATGTTGGCTAACAAGTCAAAACGGGCTCTAATTGAATGGTTAATCGTTTAGTATGATTCGATATAAACACTTTTTGTCCAGTCCATTTTATGTGTAATAATATACTTGTATAAATCTATTAGTACATGTCAGGTCCGGGTTGCTCGACGAAGACACTTTTTTTATTACATTTAATACTGATTCCCATTATTAGCTAAATTGATAATCGATTTGAGAGTATAAACTATCCATTATAGATTATTTATTGGTCAAATAGTCACTATGTCTAGATATCTACTACAACACAGATATGCCAGGGATGTCCAGAAGCTACTGCGGTAGGCGAAGCAGCCAGATCACTGGGAGTATTTATAGCTCGGCAAGTTCCTAGAAAGATCCATCTTGAGGCAATCTTTTTGCTGAAGGTCTGGTCCTTGTAGTTTTTGTAAGCTAAGAAAAGAAATCTGAAAGGATTTTAAAGCTTTGACAAATTGACCCGGGCTCTCGACAGGCATGTAATGTTTACCTTTGTTTTGAATATATCATATAAGGCTGGATCAAACTAAAAGCTCAAGTCCTATTCGTTTTGGTGAATTGCTCATTTAACATGTACATTTAGAGGGTCCCGCTTAAATATCATGATGAGAAGAAGAAGCAAGGACGCCCGCAACGGTGTGTTATCCATTCCTAACAGAACTCTAAAAGATAGTTGATAAATCAAGTTCCTTGGCCCAACAAGTTTATCTATCTCCTCCATACGATTGCGAGCATCTCTCATATTACCAATAGAATACCTACACAGAAGAAGATTCAAAAAACCTACTTGATTTATATATGGAAAAATAAAGTTGTAACCAGAAGAAAACCAGTAACTTGAGTTACTTACATACCAAAATTGTATCGCTCAATGTCCAAATTCTTTTTCACCTGGATAACACTCATTAGCTGGAGCTGTTAGAAGATTTGAGAGGGGTGGTTGAGCTATTTGAAGAATTGAGAGGGTGGTGGCACTCCTAGAACTTTTGTAGTAGTGTACTACCTATGCTTTTCATGTGTAAAAAAATATAGTTTAGCCCTTGGCTCTCTCATTACACAAGGATTGCATCAATGGCCCTCTGATAATATTTAATGAAGCTCCGCCATTAATAACACCGCATAACGAAGCACAAGAAGAAACATAGTTGAATTTACCTTTGTTGCGATATGTATATATATCAAATAATAATATATGTCCGGGAAATTACGTGAGCCTATGGGGGCACATACGTATAAACATAGGATACATTTATTAATTTAATTGATATATTTATCGTATATTAATTATATTAATATACTTCACGAAATATTTAAAACGATCGTTAATTATAACGTAAGACGTTATAAGTAATTAATAGATGCATATTAGCAAGTGTGGGACTTGTTAGTACAAAAACCAAACCCGTAGGGTGCATGGTTGTGTGACCAATCGACTAAGAAAGAACAAGGGTGAAGAGTATCGATTTATGAAACTTGAGGAGGTGTTCTAGTCTAACTTGGAAAACAAGTTTGGAGACTATATAAACACCCCTAAGGCTTCATAAATGACACGTCCAGTATATATATGATATCCCTAAGAGTGGGGGGTACGCCGGCTGGTAGGCCAAAGAACCAGCCGAGGAAGGAGAACGGCGCACGATACCGTCCTTGGCGCCGTTGGGGATCGCGCCGTAATAAACAGCCCTCGCGGTTACTTTTTTTGTTTGTGTGTTTGCTGTGTGTTTGTGTGTGTGTGTGTGTTGGTGTTTTTGTGTTTGTGTTTGATGCGAGAGTTTTTTTTATTTGTCCATGGTTATACCGTAGGAAGAAGACAAGGAAGCAGAGAAGAAGATAATAAAAAAAGTTTTTTTTAAATTTATTTTTTTATTTTAAACCTTATTGTTATATAAGTTGACATTATTAGTCCCTCATAGTGTTTCTTTCTTGTTTACGTATTATGCTTTTTATTTTTATTAATGTAATGTGTTTTAATTTTAATGAAGTTTATTTTATTTATATTGTGTATGTTTTATTTTATATAAATGAAAAAAAAATTAAGTCTAACGGCACCACATTTTCTGGTGCCAAGAGATACCTGCTAAAATGTTGGCGCCAAAGGATTTCTGGTGTCGTTGTGGTTTTTGCTGACGTGACACCACTTTTTGACACTTTTTGCCAACAGCACGAGAGTATCCAACACTCTTAAAGTTAGTCAACAACATACATAACTCCATTCGTATAAATATTATGTATACATGAATACTTTGGTATGCATGCAATACAGGCATGCATGTCATTAACGTATGCAAAAACCAAAGTCACTCATAGTTGACTTTCCTTGCCTTTTATTTGTTTAGTTACGATCGACAGAATAAGAAAACTTATAAAGGTTATTTGTTTTGTTCGATCTAACGTGTAGTGTGAGCATATCATAGAGGTTATCTACTTTGGTAATTTGTTTAGTTTTCGCGTATTAGATTTATACATACGCGTATATTCAAGAACGGTGTTCTTTTAGTGCTAAAATGTACACGCTTCTTGATCCCTTTGTTAATTACATATTCAATACGTGATTTATTTATTCTGTTGCATACTCGTGTTAGTTAAAGGTTAATTAGATCATAAAATCCAACAGTTCACGAGCCATCGTGTAGAATTTGTAATTACAAAGATTATAAAATTTGACAAATTAGGGTTCTTGATCATTTTTATGCCCTTTGGGCGGTTTTTTGTTATAAAGATTGGATCTTTATTGATGTTAAAATTAATTAGACGAAACCCTAGGTTGTATGAAACTTTATGTGTTAAAATTCAATAGTTTAATTTGTTAATTGATCGGTTTTCTAGTAATTAATTGTTAATTGGTTATTCGTGATAAACACATGCAAATTTATCATGGATAGATATATGATATATGTGATCTTGATTAATTGTTAATTGTTCGTCATGCAAATCGATGATTGAAACTACAATAGACATAAAAGGTTGAGTTTTTTTTAGTTTTTAGATTGTTTGACACCCTGTCACTAAAAAATTCGTAATATATTCATATTAAGTCGAAAATTTCTGAAATTTTTATGGTAGATCCACGACTCAGTAGGCTACAACTTTGTAGTTTACTGCAAAAGTTGGGAAAGACCCTAGCTATGTCCTGTAGGGGCCTTAAGTCGACTGAAATTGTCAATCAACTTTTATGTGCTATGTGGTATATGTTTATATAATGCTTACACATCGATTATATCGATGTATGTGGCCTGATTCATTGGAAAAGGGAGCCTTATGTGAATATATACATATTTTTATTATTTAATAATGGTAATCATCGTTTTATGATTTGCATGTGTTAATTGTTAAATGTTTAATAAATGTTATTTTTATTAGTTGTTTATATTTATTATTTGTTTTAATAAGTTATTGACTTGTGTAAAAACAAAAGGGTTTTTTGAAAAAAATATATATAAACATGACTAATAATTATGAGATAATATTTATTATAGACTATTAATTGTGAAGTCTTATGAGTCAATTGGGTATGGTTATCTATAATGTTAGGGCTTATGCCTTAACTTCCCACGACGAGACTTGAAATTTAATAGGTTTATAATTTGCTTTCTAAACAAAAGATTTAAATTCTAACAATGACGAAATTTGTAAAAGTAATATTTACTTGCAAGGCATATCATTAAGGGTTTGAGGTATCTCGTGGTAAGGCTTAAGGTTTTGCCCTACCATACTACGAAACTATAATCTATAATTTTCCGGAAATCTTGCAACTACATAGGAAGCGCGAATGGTCTAGGGTTTGAATGGTTTTTAATCATTCTTTAATCTTTTCCCGCGATAAAATAAGAATTCTTTAGATTTGAAAACACGTTGAATCGTCAATTTTAAAAAGGTATCACTATTTATACATAGGGTGTATAGAAAATAAGTGACACCATAATAAATAACTTAAATGAGTAAAGTTTTTATTAAAATTCATGATACGAAGATATATGCATGCTTCTTCGTACATATTTGCCACGTCCTTTTAAATAAGTTGTTGTCACCCAATTTGTAAGTGCACTTGCAATTGCCTTTTACATCACGTGAGACGTATGTAGATTGCAACCCAAGGTGATTATACACTTTTTGTGAGACGTTGGTGTTACATAATCATAATTCTTGATTGGGTGATTAAATCGAGTTAAGCTGGGGGGTTCACTATCAAACCCAACACATATAATGATAAAACGTTTTCTTATTGACAGAGTTCTTCTCAATCGTCGGGGTAGAAGGGATTTTCGATTGAGACCTTAAACTCGAGGCATTGATGGGATGAAACATGCTTACTTGTTCATAGTGAAATAGATTAAGTCCCATAATGTTCTAGGAATTGCATCAGTGGCAATTATTGATCATCAACACCATTGCTAGCCGATCAACTGGTGTGATGGTGGTATGTCAAGTAGGATCCTAGCCTTTAGAAAATTAATTGTTTATATAGTTAAACATGGGTAGTTAATTTTCTTTAAAGAGTATTATCGAAAATACTTAAATTGAATTTTGTGTTTCTTTAATAGTATTAATGCAACATTAAACCGTAAACGATGGTTTGCTTCTTTCTTGAAGAAGTCAAACCGAGCCTCTTTCCTTATAAGGAAAAGGGAGACTCATTCCTATCATTTTTCCTTGCTCGAAAAAGTTATAATAGGAACGAATTAATTGTCCTAATTTTAATGAAACTCATAGCAAACTTACAGGGTTAAGTAGACTGCATGACTTATATTTTCATATAGATTTCATCACTCTTATTCGGTGGTGAATACTTTGAAATATATAATACATTTGGATAATTAGAGAACATGTTCTTGGAGCTATCAGATGATAACATCTTAATTTAAGATGCTTTATGAGTTCTTGATTAGAAAATACCAACATTACCGCAAAAGTGGTAAAGGCAAGCTAGCATGATTTATCTAGTTGTTTGCTTTAACCAAAATTAAGGAGGAAATTGCATGCCTAATTTTCAAGTTAATAACAATAGCATTGATGGATAGTCCCTCATCTACATAGTAGAGTTTTGAAACCTAAGTACATTGCTACTAGTAGGATTTCAAAGAGAGTAGGAAAGTGAATAAATCACTATTTATTTTCACTGGTTATGTAACACTTGCAATGTTGTCTAATTCAGTGGGAGCTACAAGCTTTATTATCTTGTTAGTAACCCATATTATTTCTAGCTTGTCTTGAGATAATATATTATTTTCTAAATATAGACACTCATGGTTTTAAGGATAGTTGTGCACTATTTCTTATTAAACAATGTGGTTCTATATCTACTTGTAACGCTAATATTTGTGACACTATCATATTGTCCACATAAATAACGAACGTCGTGTTTTTTTACTACATGTATGATGTTGTGCCATGCGCAAGTGGGATAAATCTTTATTTTGTGCAAGATACAACACATGACAATAACAATATGATTAAAGGTTCTCTTGACCGTAAGGTAAGAAACTAATATTCTGCTAGGACATTTTGCCCTGTTTAGAACATATGTCAAGATATGAATTAAAGATTAATTAAAGTAAAATGTTTATGTGCTCTTGGAATGTCCCAAATAATGACGTAATCTCGTTTAACTTGAAATTACTATTGAAGCCAAGAGTCGGCGTTCATAATTCTCATCCCTTCTCCTCCTCTTCTCCTATATAAGGAGGGTCCTAGAGCTCGTAATTCTCTTCCATTTTCCTCCTCTTCTCCTAGTAGGATCGAACCAAACAAACTCTTAGGGTAAATGGTTTAAGTTCGACTACTTGACGTATTCTTGATCGTTGGTTGGTGGAACTAGCATTCGGGTGGTATTGTTCGACGTGTAGTGTATGAACCGCATGGAGGTTACTTACTTTAGTAACTTAAGGGTTTTCGGTTTAGCATGTATTACACACATGTGTGTACTCGAAGAAGTCTCCGGTTCTTCACGTAGCTTGGTTGCTATTCGGTATGTTTTCTGTTTATTGTTTATGTTAATTATAAGTGCTATATGAATTAGATCTGCTACGTAGCTCGTATGATATTAATGGAAGATTAGGTTATTTTAGATAATGATTTCCAACATCATTACGATCTAAACATTCCACAATCCATGATTAACATGACTACAATGAGCGTGACGGTCTCTCGGCTAAGGGTATGGTATCTCTATATTATAAGGTTGATAATAATATACTTAGTTACGACGCTTACTAATACGAATACACATGAAAAACACAACTCACGAATACGCATGCAAAATATCAGTAAAACATAAACACGATAAAATCCCGTTGAAAATATAGAGAAGAGAAAAGAAAATAGAAATGGAAAGTGAAGATAAATTGACAAAATTTTAAGGTGACTACTCCCAGCATAGCATGATCCTTCCTAAATTATACATAGGTGATCAAGCTATGTATAATTAAGGACTCACGATGCAATGCTCATTTTCGTCAAACTAGTGTTATGTTTCTCAGAGTTAAATGGTATAAACCATACCGTTTATAAGATAGTAGTCGAAAAATTTACAAAATTGTTTCATAAGTTGAAAGTAGAGTAGTTTATAAGATGTTAAAAATAGTTTATAAGATAATAGCAAAATAGTTTATAAGGTGTTAGCAAGATAAATAATAAGCTGTCAGCAAAACGGTTTGTAGGCTAGCGGTAAAATAGTTTATAAAATGACAGCAACTCTGTTTATAAGACGAAACTAAAATAGTTTATAAGATAACATCCAAATAGTTTATAATAGTAAAACAGTTTATAGAACAATGGTGAAATGGTTCATAAGACGGTAACAAATTCGAGGAGTGGCTTACATTAATAGAGAATTAGAGTATAACCAACGGAGACGTCAGGACACATACATTAATAGAGAATTTAAAACATCCACACAATACAACGTAATTTATAGGAAAGTACTAATGCAATCTCCTAGGGAATATAGTCTAAGAAGGCTTCGACCTAAGTCTCACTATGCAAGGCGGAAAGATCTTTCCTTAAGCATCAGCATTATCTTTAACGACATTAGAGTTCCCACGAGCTTTTCCTTTCCAATTATGGTTCACATGGTTTTGATTTTTCAAATTTGGACAACCACTCTTGAAATGTCCTGGCTTTCCACACTCATAACATGTAACTTTAGGTTTCTGTTTTGCCACTAGGGGCATCTGAGTCGTTTTCGGAACGGAAGTTCTACAATCTCTAGTCATGTGACCAATTCTCTTACACTTTTCGCACCTCACAATGTATGGCCCACCATGGTGCAACTTACACTTGTTGCAGTAAGGCAAATTCCCAGCATATGCCTTCTTCACATTAAACCCAGTAGTGTAGGCCCTTGCCACATTCTGCTTTTTGGGTGGTGGTTGTTGCACATGATTGCTTTTTTGCTTACTCCCCCATCTTATCTTGTTGTTAACATTCTTTGCTACCTTGGCTCCCTGACGTACGACCCGATCCATCGAGTCGTGAGCCACGCAGATTTTTGTCTCGTAGATAGCAATAACCTCAATAGCATTAGTAACTCATTGTGCTACAATATGCTCAATATCCGCGGAACTCATTCCTTGTCTCGCTGCCTACATTTTCTTCAAAATCAAAAGAAATAAAAGAAAAAATAAAATAAATCGGGTTCCAAAGATGAAATGTTACAAGGTGACGGGTTAAATTCGTGTTCGAATTGATCGTCATGTTTCTAGGCGACGGGTCACGAGATGACGTAGGTGTTTCAACAGTATGGGGCGGGTGTTCAGACTCGTTTTGGGAATCGAATAGTAAGATAATCAGTGGGGTCGACAGAGTGTGACAAGTTTCAGTGTTATGTAAAACCGTGTTATGTAAAGTCATGAAAAAAATTTAAGGAGCACCGTATAACTCATGATGTTTTAGAATAAACGAGACCATTGTTTCACTCACAATGTCTTAGAAAAAGTTCTAGAATTAATATAAATAACCTTTATATAAAACAAATGGGAAAATCTACGTAAGGCAAAATAAACGTAAGGCAAATGTAAACTCAAGGAAAATAAAATCGAAGAAAAATAAATTCAAGGCAAGATAAACCTAAGTATAGGCAAATAATAAATGCACATGTAAGGCAAACATAAATGCACGTATAGGCAAAAGTAAGAGCACGTACAGGCAAAGAGGTAAACGCGCATATAAGGTTTAATATGATTTCCCCTAGCCTTAAACATGTAAAGATCACGTAATGGTTATAGTCTAGGCCTAATATGCAACCTAGTACTCTATAACCTTGGCTCTTGCTACCAATTTGTCACATCCCCAAAATAGATCACAGCGAAATAGGTAACTGGGGGCGTGACTTCATAAATATCTCAAACACAAAGCATAAAGAACGACCACAATATAAACGTTTTGAAATTTATACCTTGTTGCTTTGATTAAAATAAAAGAGTCTTACAATAATTCAAATATATTTAAAAACATAGCGGGAGCATAAATAGGTTTTTGCAAGTCAACGAGTATCAAAAGATAGATAATTCTTGAAAATGGGGGCATGTGCATGCAGACTCCATATAGCACATCAAAGAGTTCCAATAGCTAAGCACATGAGTAAGACATGCTTAAAACGTCAACATAATGTTGGTGAGTTCATAGGTTTAAGTAAAGCGTAAGTATGGACCACAAGATTTAAAACGCATGACTATTGTAACACATACAATATAACGAAAAGGTATTTACGTTTGCACTAAGCTCATGACCCCGAAGCTAAACAAAGTAGGGGTGTGCACGGTTCGGTTTTGGTCGGTTTTTGGCTAAAACCGAAACCAAACCAAAATATTCGGTTTTTATAAAACCAAAAACCGAAACCGCTCGGTTTTTTGCGGTTTGGTTTTTTCGGTTCTTTCGGTTTGGTTTTTTGGTTTTTTCGGTTTCAAACCGTTTATATTTGGTTGTAGCTAATTTATATTCATAAACCTGTTTTACGTAGAAAATTAGTTTTTTTCTATTTTTATTTTTTTCAATATGAGCATAATAATGTCAAATTCAACAATTATACACATATAAATGAGACACACACACATGCAAGTGAAAATACACATAGTATGATCATTTGTCATATATGTAACGATATATTGTCAAATAAACACACGTACATGACAAACACATATATAAATATTAAGATATATATATTATAATTACACCCATAAAATAAATATGAATTTAAAAAATTAGATTTATTATTTATTTATATTATATTATATTAATTAGATATTATTATAAAACCGGTTCGGTTCGGTTTTTACGGTTCGGTTTTTGGACGAAAACCAAAACCGAACCGAAATTCTTTGGTTTTTGAAAAAGTAAAAACCGAACCATCGGTTTCTAGTTTCGGTCGGTTTTTTCGGTTCGGTTTTTTCGGTTTGGTTTTTTCGGTTTTCGGTTTGGTTTCGGTTTTTTCTGCTCACCCCTAAAACAAAGTATGTAGCAATAAATGCTAAGTAAGGCTTGCCCTAAAGGGTGTCCAACTCAAGACCACCTAGAAATCCGACATGAGATACGTCCGTTTGACCAGTACAGTCAGTCAAGTAAGAACTACCAAACCCGGACAGGGCATATTAGTCCGAATAGATCTATTTATAACACTCGCGCTTACAACGTGTAATTAGCGGTTCATGATAGTGGGCAATAGTGAGTTTTCGGTACGTAGGGAAATACGCAAACAAGTCAAAGTAAAGTAACGTACTTATGTCCAAAGTTAAAAGCAACAATATTTCTCACCCAAAAAAATTGTAAAGTATTCATAAACAAGTAAAACTTGGGGCTATAAACTCACCTTAAATAAGACAGTGAGTAAAGGAATAATCCACGAACGCAGAATGTACACGAACAAATCCTAACCGCGACCTAAATATACGACGCGCTTTAGGAGCAATTAAGAATAACGAAACATTGAAATAAACCATTTCTTTAGAAGGTCACTATCACCCGTACGTTTTTGTGTCTTAATTTAATTAGTCAAAACGTGATTTCGTAAAAATATAGGGTTTTTAATTAAGTTCCGACACTTAAACCGAAAGTTACTATTTTTAGCAAGTTTTGAATCCCAAACATCATACGACGTTTAATTATATTCGTTAAGTTTATATTTCGCCTAGACACACTAAGGGTACGTTTGGTAGAGAGAAATTCAGAGAAATGAAATGGAGTAGAGATTAGAAATTTGGAGAATAGAAATGAGTAGAGAATTATGATGAATTCCGTTGTTTGGCAACAAAAGAAACTTGACTCGAGAATTAGCAATAAATTTTTTATTTAATAATTTTTTTTGTTTGACAATATTGATAGATGAGAAAAAAAATAAAAAAAAATAAAAATTATGAATAAAGCTACCCATGAACCACGAGATCTAAATGGTTGTAATGTATAGTTGGAGGTTGTTATGAACAATAATATGGATTCAACACAAGATGTCACCAGACACAAGGATTATATTTGCTTTGAAATCCCTTCTCATCACCAATTCTTTTTGAATATCATAAGCTTTGAGATCCATTCTCAAGCCCTTGAAAACTGAGATCTATGGTTGAATGAAAGAAAAAAATGAAGGAACAAATATTACCCAAGAGCCAATATACATATTGATGGTGGAGATCATATTAATTAAATGGCCTGATTTAGAGGATGAGAAATTGCAATGACAACAACAGAATCGCCAAAAAGGGATAAGACTGGCTTGGAGTGTTTTTGAGATGTTTGTTTGTGAATGTGCTTCTCAGTATCATTTTGCTTTTTATTACCTAGCATTATTAAAATAAATAATGTGATTCTCCGTGTCTTTTTGGAGATATCGTTTCCGCATTTCAAAATGGATGGAAATAAAATTGTAAAGGATTGGATTCTCGAGAATTCGAATCCCTCCCTCCCTTCTTTTCTTTGATGTACCAAACAAGAGAATTTGCCTTATTTCCAATTCTCCGTTAAGTTTATATTTCGCCTAGACACACTAAGTGACCCTAAAAGTCTAGTTTTCACTTTTATTTCGTCGATATATACTTTACGTCTATTATTAAATTTCCATTACTAATAAACCACTTACGCTTTCTAAATAATGTCTTAAGAAAATTTCTAACGCGCATAATCAATATATAATAGTTACTATATTATTCGCTAAGGTTTTTATAGCTCCAACGGCCCCGAAAACGCTCGAAAACTCATATTTACGTTTCAATGAGCTCACTTTTTAGTTACAAAATCCCAGATTTTTGTCCGACTTTAGGAGGGCGTTTCTCCTTCGTTATAAACATTCACAGCTCTACCGAAGGCTACGTTGAAGAAAAAATCATTCTCTACAAGTTTTCTTTTATACATTTTAGCCAACTCGGACCCGAAATGGGTCAAAACTTAGTTTTAAAATTCGGACAGAATGCACCCGAAACACTTTTTGAGCTGTCAAAATCTTATATGTCTTGATGTATTTTGCATAACTTTGAAGTTGTTATATATCTTTTAGAGGTTTGAGCATGTCCATATCTTCTTGTTCTTTGTTGTATTTCCCACTTTTCACCAATTTTTTTCTTAAAAAAAATTATGTTACTTATTAGAGTCATTTCAATTCTTTTAATTTTGACAATTTATGAAATTTTGAATTCTACCTAACCGAACACACCCTTAAGACTATGTTTATCAGTGTATGTATCTAATCGGTTGAAGGAGATAAGGACAAAAAAGAAATAATATTATATTAAAAATACATAAATGCAAGGAAACAGTGTACATGACCCGTTCATTTTGTGACATCTAAATTATGGACCCAATCTTGATGACAATCAAACTCCTTCACATGTGACACTAAATGACAATCAAACTTCTTATGGCTTTCCAGTATCATAAACAATTTCATGAATACAAACATTATGATCTTCTCCGAAATCATTCATATACTCGTTTGAAGACGTTTGACCCAAATAACCACCACATTTCACCTCAAAATCTTCATGACCCTTTAACTCATCACAAGAATCTTTATTTCTCAAAGCAAGATTCTCACTTTTCATGAATGATAAAACCTTTAGTAGATCTGGAAAGTGCTTGTGGTGTTTTCCGTCAACGATGGAAGTGATGGTGTTTTTCGTAAAATATGGAAGTGCTTGTGATGTTTTCTAGTGATGGTGACAATGGTAGTAAAGGTGGTGGTTTTGTTTTATGAAATTATGGAGGTGGTTAAAGTGTTTATGCATAAGAAGATAATTGGTAGAAAAAAAGTCAAAAAAGAGTGTGTTTGTATAAACTTTAAGTAATTAAATTAAATATAAAAGAAATAAGATATATATTAGATAGGGTTGTTGATAAATGGTAAAAATGTTAAATTTGTTATATATATTGATTGTATAAATGAAGAAATAAGAATATAATATTTTAATGCTTCAACCCCCCGAAACCCCAAATCACCAAACAAGTAACAAAATTAAACCATTATCCGGCCCAGCCAAAAAAAACAAGTAACAAAATTACAAATTTACCCTTTCATTTCACCTCCTTCAACCCCCCGAAACCCCAAATCACACAATCACCAAACCCTAAAAATGCTCCGATCACTTCTCCGATCAGTAACCACCGCCACACACCCCAAATCATCCTCACTCATCACATCCAGAACCTTCGCCACCAAAAAACCAAAACCATCAAAAGGAAATGACAAAAAACAACAACAACAGCAACAGAAAGGGAAGAAAACCAAGTTTAATAAGAATGAAGAAATGATGACGTCATCCAGCTTAGATGATGCGGTGCATGACGTCATGTCTGATGAGAAGAACAGGAGGAGGTTGTTGGAGGAAGATGAGAAAGATAAGAGTTTGGATGTGGGACCCAATGGGAAGATGCTTTTTACGGATGTCGAAAAGATTACTGATTTGACTAGGAAGGATGCTGGTACTTATATTAAGTTTAGGTAATTGTTTCTTTTTATAAATTTATGTTATATTGATGTTTAGGAAGATTATTTAGAAGGTGAAATGTAATTGGATTAGCGTGCCTTATGGACTTATTTGAATTTGGAGAAGCTCGTAAGCTTACTTTTTCCGGATTATGAAAAGGAGCTTATGGCTAAGCCATAAGCTTAAGTAGATAAGCTCATAAGCCGGGAAAAAGTGAGCTTAAGTAGATAAGCTCATAAGTCGGAAATAAGTGAGCTTACGAGCTTCTCCATATTCAAATATAGCCCATAAGCCGACACTCTTAGCTATACTGATTCAGATTGTAAGTGATGGAAAATAATAGGTATGAAAGTGAGCATTGTTACTTAGAGTTAAGGAATACCGAGATGGGTTAAAGAAGAGTTAAAAAAACGGGTATTGTATTTTGAGGATTTCGGTATGTGTACATTTGTTGGAGCGGGATTAGATCTATAAGCTTGAGTAGGTAAGCCAAGAAAACGGAGCTTAAGAGCTTCACCAAGTTCAAGTAAGCCCATAAGCCGACACCCTTAGCTATACTGCTTCAGGTTGTAAGAATGTAAGCGATGGGAAATAATAGATGACACCTAGCAATGTTAGAGATAAGGAAAGTAGTTATACTGAAATAGGTTATAGGTGGTTAAAGAATAGTAATATAAAAATAGGTATTGCAATTTTGAGGATTTCAGTATGTCTACGTTTGTTATTATACATTGTTATAAACTTACAAAGGTAGATGGATTATAACACCCTTTTTGGCAAATTGATATAAACTTACAAAGGTAGATGGATTTTGTAGGTATTCATTAGTGTGTTTATGGATAGGAGTAAGCTTTCCACTATTTTGTAAAATGAACGGGCTCTGCAGCTCTGCTGTAAGTATTTGAATGTATTTTTTATGAGGTAGCAGATAAGAATTTTGTGTTTTTGGCATATACAGTAGGAAGAAACTGGAGGAGGTGTTGCCAGAGAGGTTGCCGGCTGGGATGGTGAAGGAGTTTGATGAGTCAATGAGGGAAGCTTTGCTTGTGCGCCACAGCTTCTTGGATTTACGAGATAACTTCAGGCGCATTGTTGATCCGACGTTGCAATCTAGTAATAGTAAAGGTATGCTTTTGGCTAATTGCTCTTATGGGATATATGTTGTTTGCTAGTTAATAAATAACATAAAATGCTCAATATACAACGTTGAAACTTGCATACGCCGTTGAGATATTATTTGCTTGTGGTTGATATGAAGTTAAAATAAGCTTAATAAGTTGCTGAATACTGTGTAGCATACTTCGGCTTAGTAAAATATAGTTCCTTTTTTTTAATTAAACTATAATCAGTATCTTCATTAAGATCATTAACTGATATATCAGTCACCCGCATCTTATATTTACGTGCTGATGCGCTTTTTTAGAAGCTCACAAACAGATTCATTTTCTTTTTCTTCGTGCTTCATAAGGGAATGCATTTGGAATTGGGGATGACATAGTTGTCAGTTTTGATTTGTATTGGTCATGGAAATCTATCTTCAATGAACTGTAAACTGTATCAAATGGGAAGATCTGTTTCAGGGAGTTTCATAGCTACCGTAAATTTAGGCAAACGGTTACAAATACACATATATCCCATATTAACATAACTTGATGATTCAAGTTCAAGTACAAGTTGAAGTCCCACATCGGTAGTCTTTTAACCATTGCTTGCCAATAGTATTTACAAGTTGTGTAGATGATAATAACAACAATAGTAACATAACTTAATGATAGATCATTTGTGATTGGAACTTCACTTATAGGTGTGATTGCTCAGAAGCAAATAGTATTGGATGGCCCTGTTAGCTGTGGAAAGAGTATTGCTCTTGCAATGCTTGTTCACTGGGCACGTGAACAAGGTTGGTTGGTATTCTATGTCCCAGAAGGTCGAAGTTGGACTCATGGAGGACTTTTCTATAAAAACCCCGATAATGATTTGTGGGATACCCCTGTACAAGCAGCCAACATTTGTCAGGCAAGAGAACCACTCAAATTTGTACTCTATATGCATAATATATACTTATCTTCTCTACTTTCATTCATCATTATCATGTTTTATCGCTAATAAATAATATGTTTCTGCTCCGCAGGATTTCATGAAGTACAATGAGCCAATGCTAATGAAGCTGCCTTGTAAAGTAAATGATCCTATACCACTTGGTGAAGGTGCTGGTGTTGGGAGGACGAGAGATACAGATTCAATGGACATGCCTGAAGGTTCAACTCTGTATGACCTGGTTCAGTTGGGGATCACTAACACACATGCTTGTGTTGGAGTGGTAGTTCGTTTGAGAGAAGAGTTGTCACTTGTTAAAGACATTCCTGTTCTTTTTGCAATCGACCAAGTGAGTTGCCTTTCTCTCTACAACTTTGATACTTTGTTTGCTACTTCTAAACAAAACTCCCTTTTGCTGTTTGCAAACAGTATAATTGTTGGTTTACATTTACTGAATTCTTGGAGCCAGTGACTGAACGGTCCGCCCGTCCGATCCATGCTAAAGAAGTTGCAACGGTCAGTTGGTCGTATTCTACTTCACTCGATTATCATTCTATATTTATTGATCATTGATATCTTAAGTTACTTGGTTTATGATAGTTTTATCTTGGTTTATGATAGTTTTATCTTGGTTTATGATAGTAGCTATCTTTTTACATTAAGTTTTGTAGTGATTAGCGTTTTCTAATTGTTTGTCTCCAGGTTAGAGCATTTAGGTCTATGATGCATGACAACATGATGGTGGGGGCATTCTCTCATTCAACAGCAGTAGGCAAGCTAAGGAAAGACTTACCAGATGTACCATCAAATGCTCGTGTCATGTTTCCTCGCTACACTCTAGATGAAGCTGCTGCTGTGTCTCACTATTACTTAAGGTATGTCACCACATCACCAGCATTCAGTAAATTTAGGGCAGTGGCCATTTAGATATTTTAGGATTTCTATGAGTATTTCACAGCTCATTTTTATGAAGCTTTATAAATAAATGTCGATAATGTATTTGATTATTTACTGTCTTGAGAAGTTAATATTCATTTAATTTTTCATCTATATGTGACAAAAAGATTGTTAAAAGTCATTGCCTAAACATGTAGTCTGACTTTTGTGGTCTTCTCATATAAAATACTCCTTTATGCCATTCTAGGGCCAATCAGTTACCAATTAACTAAATTGTTCTTGTTTCCATTTCAGGCAAAGACTGATACGTCGTATAGCTCAGTGAAGCGTTTTCCAATGAGGATTGAAAAGAAATTAATATTATCTTGCGATGGAAATGGTCAGAAATGAGATGGTCCTTCCTTCATCGGTGACCCAGATCGTTATGTTACTGATTACATGAATTGCAGAAATCGTACACAGAATAAATATTGAATTAATCGTCTGCTTGATCTTTTGTGACTGAAGCCAGCTTCAACTAAAAAGTGAAAAAGTAACGCTGCCTATGACTTCTGATATCGTCTAACAGGTTAGATTTGAACACGAGTTACGTTTTGGGTTCCGATATAGCAGGCTAAAGAAAAGGAAAATATTGTGAAATCAACAAACTTTATGGTTCCTGAACTTCATGTTGTTTTGGTTAATCCCAGGCAAAGAGGGATACGCCATTGATTCTTTTGTTTTAATTTAAAAGTAGCAGTACTGTTTTCCGCTCAAGTAGAGTAAATTGTCGTTTAGAAATGGAGTCTTAAGTGTCAATGATTTTCATTTTATTTTTCGATTTTTGTTCTGAAATTCTTCGCCATTTCTTTCAATAAAGACCTCTAGACTATGACAAATGTACATTTTTTAGTCTGTAGTGCCTTATCACATTTAGGCAGTGACTATTCTATGTAAGTTGACTAAATAAGTTGCCATATGACATACTCTACTAAATTTTAAACTTTTACCCATTTACATCAGAAACGCTTCATCTCCAAGAACGTTTTGATCGCTTACGTGATTGTCACCACAGTCAATGGCATAACTGAATCCCAGTACCACCATCTTCAACCCTGTTCATTGCAAGTTGTTGCCATTCCAAGTTATCAGTCTAATCACAAAAACCTCATGTTTTGCCTTTTCAAAAAAAAATTATCAGAACTTTTGGTTTATTTTTTCATTGAAAAAATGAAGCCTTAAAACCAGAAAGTGATATCATGAGAGACTGAGAAATATATATTTCTTTTGGCAATGAGCCACTGATTGATGTGTTGCTATTTGAATACAAGATATACTAAGCAGCAAAAAAAACATGGACCCGGAACCTTAAAACAAACGCAACTGCCTTAAAACCGGACGAAAACTGGTAGGTTTTTAGTAGGTAAATGGGTCAAACATTTGCACCTCTGTTATTTGACAGTAGCTACATTAGTTGACGACGTTCTAAATCTCCTGGATATCCCCATAAAGGTTTCACGCCGAAAAGAGTTGCAAAAAACACCATATAGTCAACGTACAAAATATCCAACTACCTACCGTCAATTCGAACTGTGCATAATTAAGATTGTGTTCCATATACAGTCATAAGAAACCCTAAACCCATTACCAATAAGTCTCATCATCATCTTCATCATGATTATTCAGCATGTCATCTTCTGACAGATCCTGGTATCGCATAGTTTCTGATCCTGAAGTATTACTCTTCTCTTCCTTTGAATCCTCATCATGGCTTTCACTACCATTTTCATCGTCCTCTTCCTCATCCTCTTCCTCTTCATCGGGATAATCATTCATGGGATTGTCTTCAGCTGACCTCCCAAAAGAAAATAAACAGAACATAAGAAACACCTAAAGTAGCCTGCATGCTCTTTGATCAGAGGTGGCAAGATGAGCATGTTGGGTTCAGGAGTCAAACCAGGTACGGGATACTAAATGAAATGGGTCAGTTTTAGTATGGGTCGAAGCGGGTCAGGTCAAATTGACCTACAAACAGTTTTTTTGTCCATTGTTAAAATTTTAAAATATATAATCGATTTCAGAGGATCGCTGAGGATGCATTCATTAACAAAGACCTTGGTGGCTTCCAATCCATTTAACCCATTCCCCTTTTGGATACCGGTTTAGGATGAAACACAACCACCATTGACCCATTCACAAGCAAATGGTTCAAATTGCCAACTCTACTTATAATAATATACGTATAATGAAATATACCGTTAGAATCATCAGTATCGTAGTCGGAATTATCAGGGCCGTTGTAGAAATCATCATCGTCATCAACTTGGACACTATACCCAAAATCCAGATACATGTTTATACAGGTTAGGCCTTTGAGAATTAAGATAACTTAACGAAACTTAGAGGTGGTTTATAAAGGTCAGGCCTTACGATGGAAACGGAGAAGAACTGTTTTCCTCCATCATGCTTACATTGCCATCCTTGACAGCATACAGATCATATACATAGTCATCCTTGGATGCTGTGTAATTACAATGATACATAGGATAAGATTTTTATCAGAAGAGAAGAATATTTTTGAGTACATTAATCAAATGAAGCACTACAAAAAAGGTAGAGAATATAAATTTAAAAACTAATAGCAAGACCTTGTTTTATGATTTGATGATCCATTTCAATTTCAAGTTCCTCAGCAGCACTTGGAATGAACTCTTGTAACAGAGGCAAGAAACTGTACATTAGTCGCTGATCATCCTCATCTCTGCATCAATATTAAGTAAACGTGACCATTAGTGGCAATATGGGCAGATTCGATAAAGGGCCATATGGAGTAATTTAGGTATGGAATGGTCAAATTTGGTTGATCCGAAACACTATCCCAGAATTATTATAAAAAAAAGGTAAATAATCAATGTGCCAAAATGATTAGGGAAATTATATAATTTCGGTTATTATCAAACATTTTTTTAATATAATGAAAGGAGGTTTTATTTATTAAGAACACGCTTTGGAGTTTGATAAACTTACCCCATTCAACCCAGTTTATTCTTTTTTAAGCTAATTCATCTTCATTTAACCCATTTAACCCGTTAGGGGTAAAACATAACCCAAATAAACTCTTTTAAAGTAAGTCGGTCAAAATTGACACCATAACAGACAGTTTACAGCTTTAGATTGGCTAAGGACACGATAACAAGTAAAAGTGTCACTCACTCTTGTTCCTGCACCCCACTAGTCTCACCAGCATCAACACGTTCAACATCATAGAAATGATACATGTCACGCAATGCATCATCAGATGCATGGGTGCCGTTCTCCTTTCGGCTTTTCCAAATTTGCTTAAATCGAGCATTCTTTGCCAAAAGCTGATGCAGTAAGACTACTAGTGAGTTGCATCGAATATCGTATATAAAAAAAAGACGAAGTTACTGACATTCTTCACAACTGTACATGAACATCAAACTCAAGGGCTTAAAACAGAAAGCGAAAATTGGCTAATATGGCATATGCCAGCCTGTTGCTTTGAATCATTTGTTGGTGATTCACAGATATTTTAATGCATTTTTTTTAAACTTACCATCATAAGTGAACTGTGAACCCAATGAGCAAACATTAATGTTAAGTCATCGACTCATTGTATAATATATAATATGGAGATATGCATTAGCATGTACCCATATATAGGGGGAGGGAATTTGCCTATAGTACAAAAACTAGCAAAATATATTTTAAGTATACCTCTTGTGTCTCTTTAGCTTTTCCCAGCAACAACTTCTGTTTCTGCAATAAAAAAGCAGTAATCACCCGAGCATGAATAACTTTAGCATCTCAGCTAAAAACAGGTTCAGTTAGAATCAGACGAAAAAAATGTAGCCCCAGTCAATCTAGCATAGTTCTTAATTGTCAAAACATTAACTGAACACATGTTGACGAGTCACTAAATTCTCACATTACCATAATTTAAATAAACTGCATGTCAATTTTGGTATCATTTTCGAAAGTGATACCAATAGAAGTCCTAGGGATATCTTTAAGTAGCACATCTCCGTTGAGCGTCAGGATAATATAACACGAGACAAACTCATTTTAACATTAATCAAACAACGATAGCTCATGAATTTACCAAACTTGCTACCTGGGAAAACAAATGTTAAGATAGTTCCATGAAAGATTTATCAGTTGTTTGCAGCCCCGAGATTAGCATTGTATGAAATGATCAACCTTATACGTGACAATTGTTAATGTAACTTTCTTCATATATCCAAAGACCATAAAAAAAACATTGTAACCAAATAGAATGGACTATAGAGAGAATATTCATAAACATTCACCCTAAGTTACTAATCATATCCAACATGCATATAGACCTATCAAGTGTAGACCCCAGCAATTAAATATGATAAACTGAGATCATTTCCTGATTGTGAAGGCACCACAACCACCTTGAGCTTGACGTTGATATATAACCACAAAACTATAGTGCTAAAGTGCAAGAAAATTAGATAAAGCATGAGCTGATATACAGCATCTAACCAGATGATAATATCTGTTCAACAATCTCACAGATACATGGTCAAAAAAGCCCATTTCCAGTTCCATCATTACAAAAAGTCTATATACCACTATAATCACAGTATATATAGGTGTGCAGTTAACAGAGATCACGTAACTAGTATCATACACATATACAGCATACATAATGCATGACATTTAATACAGGACAAAGACAGAGAACTTACATTGTCAGTCTTATTACTACGCCTTTGGTCCTCATGTTTTGGCTTAGAATCAAGTCCATTAGCAGAATCAGGCTGCGGAAAACAACAAGAACAACCAACAAACAAATATATTAACGAATATGGATAATCACACAAACATACACACACAGCAGTATGAAAAGTATTCAAAGATTACCTTACTGGCCACAAACGACTGAAGAATATCAACAGCGACATCAGAGCTGCTCACAGTCTCCACATGCTGCACAAAAAACTTTTTGCTCTTCAATTCCTCAACTGCAATATAGCAAACTTCCACATCATAACCGTTTCACATAATCATCATTCTAACTACGCATACTTCATAATCACAATCCACTAATGACGTATAACTTTTTAAGTTTTATCTCATAATTGTTTTATCATCTAAAATAGCGTTTAGAATTGATTAGGGTGTGTTTAGTTGGTGAGAAATACCCCCATTTTTCCATAAAAATTTTCATAGAAAAATGAAAAAACAGGAAACCCGTTCAGTTACAAATTTTTGAGAAATTTTTCTAAAATAATGAAAATCTCATTTCTCATATTATAACTAAAAATTTGAGAAATCCAGTTTACCCTTTCTCTACTTTTCTCTTCACTAGAAAATGAATATGTAACACTATCTAAACAGGTTTTCCAAGTTGATAACTTTTTCCTAGAGAAGAAAAACCCTTCCATTCTTAAGAAAACCAAAAATGAAAAAGTGAGAATATTTCTCTGCAACTAAACGTAACCTTAGTATTTATGCTTAGCAAACAATCAGTTTAGAGCGTTTGGATTAAACAATCGGCAAAGTAAGCAGTAACCAGGTTGACACCTACTTGTTTATAGGCGCTTATTACGATGAAACTAGAATCAAGTTTTTACCCTCATATCTAACCTAAAACCCATAATCAAATGAATACATTGGACACTTTCAAACGAATTATTCTTTCTATTATTTTATTACATCTTTTATCATTCAGCACTTGAGGGGTGTTTGTTTCGGTTTATATGTGGGCTTATGAGCTTATTTGATTTCGGCTTATATAACATAAGCCTCAATTTTCTGGCTTATATTGAGACTTATGGGCTTATATAAGTTTATCATATCGTAATAAACTTATATAAGCCCACAAGTCTTAAAATAAGCCGGAAAATTAAAGCTTATGTTATATAAGCAGAAATCAAATAAGCTCGTAAGCCGACATATAAGCCGAAACAAACACCCCCTAGAATTATATATGATAGCAAATGTTACAAGAGTAATAAACATTAATTATAATACCTTTAGAGGGTGAATCATTTATAGAGAGTTTATGAAAATCAAGCAATGGACGCTTGACTGGTCTTTCATTTACTTCAAGCCCTAATTCATACCAAAAAAAAAAAATTATAACAAATTATAAGTGTGAAATAATTAATTTAATGTGTGAGGAGTGGAAATTGAAGTTACAAAAAGCTTCAAGTGGAGACTGGTAGCTTTTGCGTTTGACTCTAACAATCACTGGCTTAACGTTGTTGTTTGGTAGGGCGGGTGATGATGATGCGGCTGGTTCTGCAGCCATTTTTGAAAGATTTTGGTGAATGTTGGAAAGGTTTGGGGGGAGGGAGTTTGTAAGAACAGGGTTTAGCAAATGGGGTGAAATGTGAATTAAATTGGTTAGCCTTTTAGGTTCCCGTAAATATCTTACTAGTATTTGAATTAAGGGATAATTCTTAAAAGAGTCTAAAACCATATTGAAAATGTTTTTTTCACTTTTTCAGTGTTCTTTTCTCAAATTAACTCAGCGTAACTAAGCAATTTTATAAGAAATTAAGGCATGTGTAAGGTATTTATACATGTTTTATATAGGGCAACTTTTACATTTTAAGATTTTTTTGTAATTTTACCCTATTATTTTCATTTAACTTATATATCATCAATTGGGTATTCTTCATTTCCATATCAAATATTATAATTATAATTCATTATTTTTATAACTTATTTCCCAGATTTATAAACACATACACTTATAAACATACATCATCATTATCTTCAACATAAAACTCAAATGCCAACCGCCATTGCCACCCCACCGCCGTCACTTCTCCCGGTTACATCCACACCTCCACATCAATTAACTAATTGGCCACACCCACACCTTCAAATCTGCCTTAGATATACTATTAAAACCTTAGATCTACCTTAACAAAAGATTGTGATGCTAGGGGTGGCAATGGTGCTAACCCAAGAGTCTCAACCCAAAAATGACAAAAAACATGATCTAAGGTAAAATTCTCAATCCAAACATCACCACACGACTGTTCTTTTTCTGTTTCACCAACCCAAACTTCATTTTGTGGTGTTGTTACTGCGGATCTGGTGATGGTGACGGTGGTTGGAGATGGTGCGGGTGGCGGTCAGTGGCGGCAGACCAGATCTGTGATGCCGGAATGGGTGTGGAGAAGTAGTGGTGGTCGTATGATCTAGTGGAAATAATACGCTTCACTTAACATTAGCAAAAGATGTGATGCAGTTGGATTCATCTATTTCTTTTGAGCATCAAGAAAAAGAGAAGTGTCTTTATGTCCATGAAGCAAGGGATTTTATTAGCTGAGAAGATCTTAAATTCATTGAAAGTGATATCTTGTTAAATTAAAGAAAAAATAATAAATAAATAAATAAATAAAAAATGTCCAGTTGCCCTAATACTACTAGTTTCCCTACAGACATAAGGGTACATAATATTTTTGTACCTTTAGGGACACTTGTCAATTTCTGCATAAGTTGCACCGTTGCCCTGGTTGCACGGGTTATTTTTGGAACAAAAAGTCCATTGGATGGAGAATGGCATTTCACATATAGTTTTGGACTCTTTTAAGAATTAGCCCTTGAATTAATAGGGTGTTTGGCATGAGGGGATTGTGAATGGATTTCATCCTTATTGTATTTGTTTCGACTGTTGGGTTTAGGAGCCGTTTGTCTTACTACTTTTGGTACTGAGGTATGGGTTTCGAAATCAATTCATATGTTTGGATGGGGGATATGAATTTTGGGTGGCTCACAAAAGTCCAATAAATGAAGGTTTCATGATTCATGGGTAAGTGTCTGGGTATACCGAAACCATTCTCCACCTTCATTAAAAAACTACTATTTTGCCTTTTATTCTTCTTCTTGTACAACACTCTGCATAGTCTTCAACAATAGTTCAAAGAAAAAAAATCTCCTATAATATCAGTTTGCTTCGTCTCTCTATAAATGATATTTTGCTCTTGATTTTGGTCATACCAATGTGTTTCATCGCATCAATATGACATCGACTTTTTTTTTTGCTTGTTTCATCACATCATAAAGGAAATCAATAACTAGACCAAAGTTTTTTTTTAATGGTGGGTTTATCTCCTTTGTTGCATTTGATATACTTCTAATGATGTTTTTCAAAGATGCTAATGAAGACAATATTTCTATGAGAGAATGTATGGTTCAATATGCAACCAATGAGCTATCCAGAAGAACTTTTGCTACTATCATCATTTTTATATAGATATTACCTTCAAGAAATTTTCATCTTTCAATTCACTTTAGTGGTTATTATGTTTTTTGTGTTTTTCACAAGCTTGGAAGAATGAGGTAAAAAATGATAAGAATGAAGAAAAATGATAAAAAGCCGTATTTCATACCGATTCATTTATCAAACCAAACAATATTATGAAATATGATACCAACAATTATACCCATTCACATTCCACCCCTATATTATACCCATACCGATAGTAATTTCTAATAGCCAACCAAACGGCTCCTTAATACTTAAATATGGTTATTAGTTCTTTAGAAGGTGTTTGGTTTGAGGGTGTGGGTATCAAGGAATGACTTTCATTCTTATTATCTTGGTTGGTGAGTTTAGTACCTGAATACGGGTATCAAACCTTCAAAAACATGCAATTTCTAAATCTACTAAAGGTGATGGGTTTATAAACCCATTTCAATTACCATACTCATAGTCATTCCTTATTTAACCAAACACCCTCTTAAGTAGTGTTTGTTAAGTGGGTTTCGCACTATTGGTTTAGTATGACACCTAAAAATGTTAGTTTGATATATCAAACGTGAGATAGCTATGGAAAGTCAACCTAAAAATTCATTCCACTCTAATATGGTGGGGATAGATCACAAATCCATGGCTTCCTGACACCATATTACCTCAGAATTATTTTTAGCCACAAGTTCACCACTAACCTTTTATTCTCTTACTTATTTTCATTTAAACAATAATTGTATATATAAGGGTCCGTTTGTTTTGTCAAATGATTTGGATTTAGATTAAAATTAGAATTTGAATTTGGGTTTCGTGTAAGTTTTAAGAAAAAATTAGGAGAAAGAAAATATTTAAATGATATAATATTATTATTATTTAAAAATATATAAAAGAAAAATAATTAAATTTATTAATTATAAAATAAATTGTACATATAAATGTGTCATTGAGATTAAATGACGGCCCATTATTTTGAAAGAAGACAAATGATGTGAGTGGATTTTTTTTAACTAGGGTATTCTCACTGGATTTGACTTTTGTGTATGGCAAAATATTTGGCATCAAAGCCAATCTTGTTGGTCCGGTTTTGTAACCAAACGCTAGATTCTTGATGTCAAATCTAAAAGTCAAGCCAAAACCGCTAAACAAACGAACCCATAATCTCAATTAAAATATTAATTACTCCGTATATTTTATAGCATAATATATTTTCTCTCTCATACTTTCTATCATACCTTCTCAAAGCTATACCAAATACAAATCATAATCCAATCCTACTTATAAACGAAACGGACTCTCAAAAGTATACAGTTCTAAACCCACCAAAGGTGATGGGTTTATAAACTCATTCTCATTGCCATACTTGTATTCATTCCCCTTGTATAACCAAACACCCTTAAGAAAAAAAACCAGAGTTTGTGGCTGCTCGTAGTTTGATTTTTATTGTTTTAATCGTCATTTTCTTAAACATTTTCGTCGACTAATTTACAAGGTTTGAACCTGCTGTAGGACCAAATATCACTTCACCATCATACCACATACACGATTACAATATAAGAAATAAAAGAAGGAGATGAGAAGAAAATAAGAGAAGGAAAGAGAGTGTTTGGATTATTAAATGTTTTTGGTGAAAAATAAGATGTGCTCGAGTACAAATTTTACAAGAATTTCTTAGTAAATTCAAAATCTTTTAAATAATTGTACTCGGCACCATCTTATAAACCCTCAAAAGTTGAGGGGGAGCAATAATATGTTCCATTCTGCTAGAATACATCATTTTGTCCCCGAACGGTTAATCAATTGATATCCAAAATATCAAGGGATTAACATTTTGGATAAGGGGAGAAAATGTGATTAACCTGGACTTAATGTATATTGACAGAAGTAATCAATTAAAATGGACTCGATGCACTCCACACTTAGCATGTACTACGATTACGATGCACATGTTAAGGGGGAGCTTTTAGTGATGATTAAAAACATTCAAAGTGTAAACCTTTTGATATTTATATCAAACACTTTGAATGAATTTTTCAATGATTTTGGTTTGTAATGGTGATGGAATACCCTAAAAGACCGACCATGTACTTAATTTTATGGAGTTATAAGGTGGTTAGGTATAGGTATTCAAATCCCATGATCCAGCCAGAACCGGAGGGATCTACCCAGGGATATCCACTAGTTAGTGTAGAAGTCCTTAGGTATGATTAAAAAGGAGAAAAAGTGAGAATCGGGAATAATGCCGACTGAGATGGAGCTAACACTGGAACAAACCCAACAAGGTGTTAGTTATGAAGTCTCGGTAAGCATTGAAGGGGTTGAAGAATGAAAAAGAAATGTAAGGATAAAGGGTGAAAAGAAAGAAGCCCTCCATACACTTAGGCAGAAACCGGGTCAATACATATGCTGTCAGAAACACTTAGGTGTTGTCTGACATTGAAGACAGTCATGGACCCAGTGACGCTATGCACAAACCCCTCCCAGCCACTCAAAGTCGGAAAGACTTTGTTTCAAAACTCACGGAGATACACTCATTTCTATTGACTTTCTCACTCCGAGTTAGTTGATATTGAAAAGGTGGCACTCAGCTCCAGCCTCCGATCACTAAAATTAAAAGTGCACTATTGAGTCTAGAGCCAAAAGAGATCATCCATTAATCTCATTAGGACACTTGTCATAATTTAGCTTGTTATCTCACACAATGTGAATATCAAGTAATATCATTAGAGTCCTACGCAAGATCCTTGTGATTTTGCCAGAACATCCGAGTGATACTTAGGTATTCACAATGAAGATGGAAATCCTGCTTGAGCCAACATCAAACAAGCTCATGGTAGGTGACTTGTGCGATTCTTATGAATCAAGCTTGTGACAACTGGAAAGCAACAATGGTGCGATTCTTTATGAATCAAACTTGTTCCAGGTTATGGATCAACGGTTAAAGAATTTTGAATTGCTTAAAACTCTCGATGTGTCACAAAACCACTTTAGCAAGTGACACGTCGATTGATTTTCAAATCGATTTTCTATATCAATCGGTGAGATAGTAACTCACTGGTTCACTCTTATCGTGCTGTCTGCTTTGAGACGTTCCGATAATGAGAACATGCTGAGTACGATGAATCTAATACTTATGTGTTAGAAAGATTCAATACTACAGCTGGAAATCCTGTCAAGAAGATTCTTCTTAAATTGAATCTATCTGATCACAGGTCGATCCTCACGGATTTGAAGGTTACTCCAACCAAACCTGGGCGAATGACAAAGCCATATTCATCCCCCCGCTTTATTGCTAACTGTTTTTATGCAGGTTATTTAAAGATGGTGGTGGAGGTTCCTGATTCCAGCTGACTCACAAGATCCATAGCCACATGCTCATACCCGATAGACAAACATAAGGACTTCATGAAAGGCTCAAATACATATTTCAAGACTTCCGCTACTCTGATAACGAACGTCTTTCTCGAAGTGACGAAGTATTATAGTTAACGAATCTCAAGAAAGACGTAGCATTAAAGTTTTTCAAGACAACCATTCAAGAAAGGTATGAGCATGTTGGTTCAGAAATCACAAATCCACAAGATGGCAAAGTTTCAAGATGGCGAAGAGGTTGTGCTTAGTTGATGATCTCAAGATGCTCAAGATCACAATGTCAAATACAAGTTCAAGGAACAAGCTCAATCCAGAAATCAATGATCACTACAACATACTCACAGGAGAATGTCAAAAGGACGACCTAAAGACTAAAGACAAAGCATTGTATGCTAGGCTTAAAGTTTTGTAAAATGGAGTGACCTCCCTTAGGGGGAGATTGTTAGAAACACAAAAAGTGTCGGTCACTTCCAAGTTGTAATAGGTCTTAGCTCGTAGATTGTGTCATGTTAAGTATAGAAGTTAATCCGGCCCAAGGCCCATGGGAAGCCCATCATAGCCTATGGGTCGGCCATCATGTAACTATATAAACCCTCTCCTAGCCTTGGAGAGGGGTTGGTTGTTTTATTTTTCTATTTTCCACATAGTAATAACACTTCATCCATTCCATATACTTTCTCTCACTAACCATCATAACCCACATCTCTCTCTCTTGTTCTTGGTAGATCATTAGATTACATGTTTCTTCAAATTTTGTAAAACAAACATGATCTCATCCCCGAGATTTGATAAATGATTGAAAAGTATAAGAAGGGGACTATAAACTCACCTTAAGCGAAAGTATTGATTTTTGGAAAAATCAACGAATGAAATCGTCACACAAGTCCGAAATGCAACCTATTTAATTTTGGGTCGATTTAGAAATTAACAAGCGATATAAAAGGATGCAATGTATTTTATAACGTTATATCACCACCTAATAGTTTGCGCTTCATTTTTATAAGTCAAAATAGTGTTCACATCAAGTTCATCATTAAATTTTCAAGTATACACTTTTGCAATATATGCTAATAGCCGAAATTTATTATAGTCTATTTCGCTCAATTAATATAATTATTTTCTAGTAGACCACAAAAATATATTTTAACTCGTTTAGTATAAGTCATAACTTAATAAGCATTATATCGAAATAATGATTTATAGTACTATAAGAACTTAAAACAATATTTAGCTCACACATGTGTTTACTTATTCTTGTTACGACACTTTTATACAACACACACCTATATTCATTTTTATAATAATACATTTACCACAATGGTTATCGCAACTGTTAAATTTTGTGCTTAATTCGCTTATTACCATTGTCATATTATTATGGCATTCTCTACACACACGTCACCACCTATCAATGCTATCTCAAGTTTACATGTTCAATAGTGACACAATACATGAAAAGTGTACACATGTGTTGCATACATAATAGAAAATGTTGCATCTTTTCATGTGTAAAACTCTTCTTAGAGTTGCACCCACATGAGGGTACAAGTTACAGTTGATGGTCTTTGTATAAATTTTCAAGTTGTTAATTATTAGACTAGTGTGGCTGTGTTGGGTGTTTTGTAACCATGCTAAGAGCAATGACTCATTCACTTATTAATGTGACTATTTGGACTGTGTTTCATGTGAAAGGCACAGGTTTTACAAGAAAGTGTACATTGACTTTTATATGCATCGTATTATAAAAACCATAATAATGTACTTCTTAGGCAGACTTTGAAAAATTGTTTCAAAATACAATGTAATGTGATTTATAGATTACTACTATACTCATAAGCATAATATATATTCTTTTGGTTAATTTCTTGACTAAGCATAAATAATTTAAGTGTATGTACATATCTCATCATCAAATTTTATAACTCTTTGTAAAATTTCTATTTCTAAGTATTTACTTGTTTTTTTACAAAACCTTTAAAAATGCACAAACTATTTGGTGATATAAATATATACATAGAATGATAATACAAAGTATATGAAATTGAAAGAATGAGTTAAGATTATTGAACCTTAGTGAGATGGATGGTGAGATAACTTAATGTAGCACCTAAATTAAACCCCAAGTTTTTAGTAACTAAGCCCTAGCTTCAAACCAACCCTTAAACCAATAAGCTCCCAATAAGCTAATACCCAAAACTTGTGCACCCTTACTTGCCTATGATTTCTGCCGAATAATGCAAAAGAGAAGGGAAAGAATGTATTGTATTTTGTGGTAAGAATGCATAGCTAGTTGATGGTTTCCTTATGAAGAGTATTAGGAGTAAGTTTTGGTTGTACTTTAAGGAATCACTATATATGTTTAGCCTTATTTTTAAAGAATGTTTGGAGCCTTGTGTGAGTTTCATGGACGGTCAAACAAGAAGGAAAAAGAAGGGGTGCACGTGATTTTTCTTTTCAACTCTTATGTTTTGATCGTGAAAAGGGAAGGGTGATTTACCAAGAGGTTAAAGTTGTTTTTGTAGTAATACTCTTTTGAAGGGCTGGTCACGTGTGCATGGGAAATGATTTTATTAAATGTTTTGAATGTATTATTGTGTATATAAGTATTAGTTAAGGTATTAGGGGTATTGGATATGTTGTGCATGCATGCAATTGCGAAGATGTAGGTATACGTAAACGTTTTTAAGTAAAACTTGTAAAATAAATTATGTGGACTTATAAATTATATTCACAATATTCATATAACGCATATTTGAGGTAAAATTTTATTTGTTCGATGTCGGTTTACGTTGATTGTTGATTTTTAGTTTACGCGATTTAACTATTTTAAAAAAATAGAATAATTAGAGTCTTAAAATGACCTGAAAATGCGAAATGTTACAGTCTCCTCCCGTTAGAAGAGCCTTGTCCCCAAGGCTCAAGTCACGAAACTTGACGAACGTACAGTTTTAGCAAAGGGATGTGGGTACTTCTGATTGAATTGATCCTCGCGTTCCTAGGTAAACTCGGGACCTCGTTTAGAGTTCCATCTATCCTTAATGATGGGAATGCGACTTCTCTTCAATTGTTTGATTTCACGATCCACAACTTCTACTGGTTCTTCCACAAAGTGGAGCTTGTCATCAACATGTAGTTCTCCCAATGGAATCACAAGTGATTCATCGGACAGACACTTCTTCAGATTTGACACGTGAAACGTGTTATGAACTCGGCTTAATTGTTATGGTAGCTCAAGTTTATAGGCAACAGTTCTGACTCTCTCAATCACCTTGAAAGGGCCGACATACCTAGGGTTTAACTTCCCCCGTTTTCCAAAATGCACAACCCCTTTCCAAGGTGAAACTTTTAACATGACTCTGTCACCAACTTGAAACTCCAACGGTTTACATCTAATGTTAGCATAACTCTTTTGTCGGTCACGAGCGGCTTTGATTATGCTTTTGATTTGGACGATCTTCTCGGTGGTTTCATGAATTATTGCAGGACCAGTAAGCTGAGCATCTCCAACTTCTGCCCAACATATATGTGATCGACACTTTCACCCATACAGTGCCTCGAATGGTGCAGCCTTTATGCTGGTATGGTAGCTATTGTTGTAAGAGAATTCCACTAACGGTAAATGTCTATCCCAACCCTTTTCAAAATCTAACACGCAAGCGCGTAACATGTCTTCCAAAGTTTGGATGGTCATTTCACTTTGACTGTCAGTTTGGGGATGATAGGTCGTACTCATGTTCAATCGAGTTCCCAAAGCCTTATGAAGTGCTTTCCAGAATAGTGACTTAAATTTACTATCATGATCGGAGATAATAGAAACAGGCACACCATGTCGGGTGACTACTTCTTTCATGTAGAGCTTCATTAATTTCTCCATATGATCAGTTTCTCTCATTGGTTGGAAGTGAGCAGATTTTGTAAGACGATAAACGATCACCCAAATGGTATCATAACCGTTTGCCGTCTTAGGGAGTTTAGTGATAAAATCCATGGTGATTTTCTCCTATTTCCATTATGAAATCTCTGGATGGACTAGCAAACCAGAAGGTTTTTGATGTTCTGCCTTGACTTTAGAATAAGTCAAGCACTTGCTAACATAAGTGGCAATACCTGTCTTCATGTTAGACCACTAATACAATTGCTTCAAGTCTTGGTACATCTTGTCAGAACCCAGGTGAATAGAATATTTTAACTTATGGGATTCATGCACGATTAGAGTCCTTAAGTCGCCATAACACGGTAACTAACTCATGTTGTTTAAACATAGAGTTCCATCTGCACGGGGTTCCAACTTTTCTTTTGTGAGATCTTGTCAAAGCATACCTCCAACATCTTTAGCAGTGAGGTTTTCAAGTCTTAATGCTTCGGTTTGAGCTTCTAGGATTTGTTTGGGAAGATTCAAGCCAATAGTCATAACTAAGGCTCGGACCCTTAAAGGTTTAATCCTTTCTTTTTTGCTTAATGCATCAGCAACCATGTTCGCCTTCCCCGGGTGTTAGCGGATTTCACAATCGTAGTCACTAAGAAACTCCAACCAACGTCGTTGTCTCATGTTCAACTCTTTTTGGTCAATGATGTGTTGTAAGCTCTTGTGGTTGGTGAACACGGTACACTTTGTCCCGTATAAGTAGTGTCTCCACATTTTAAGGGCAAACACTACAACTTCAAGTTCTAGGTCATGAGTGGTGTAGTTTTTCTCATGAATTTTTAGTTGTCGAGAGGCATAGGCTATAACCTTTTTGTTTTGCATAAGCACAACACCCAATCCTTTATGCGAAGCGTCGTAATAAACAATAAAGTTTTCTGATCCTTTCGGGAATGCTAGAATAGGTGCGCTACATAGCTTCTTCTTGATCAACTGAAATGCGGTTTCCTCCTTTTCTCCCCAGTCGAACTTCACATTCTTCTGAGTTAGTTTAGTCATGGGCTTTGCGATCTTGGAAAAGCCTTCAATGAATCTTCTGTAATAACCGGTGAGTCCTAAAAATTGGCGAATCTCCGTCAGACTCTTAGGAGATGCCCAATCTTTAATTGACTCGATCTTTGCGGGATCTACATGAATGCCTTTGCTATCTATCACATGTCTGAGAAATTAGAGTTTTGGAATCCAGAATTCACACTTATAAAATTTAGCGTACAACTTCTCTTTCTTAAGTAACTCCAAGATTAGCTTGAGATGCCCTTCATGCTCTTCCTTGTTCTTTAAATAAATTTGTATGTCGTCGATAAAGACAATCACAAACTTATCCAAGTATGGCTTGCACACCCGATTCATGAGGTCCATAAATACAGCGGGTGCGTTTGTCAAACTAAAAGGCATTACTTGAAATTCATAATGCCCATAACGCGTCCTGAACGCGGTCTTAGGTCAACTGATGGTAACCTGATCGTAAGTCGATTTTTGAGTAGACACTCGACCCTTGAAGTTGATCGAACAAGTCATCAATTCTAGGAAGTGGATAACGGTTCTTCACCGTTAACTTGTTCAGTTCTTGATAATCGACGCACATACGAAACGATCCGTCTTTCTTTTTGACAAACAAGACTGGGGCTCCCTAGGGTGAAGAGCTAGGTCTTATAAATCCCTTGTCGGATAGTTCTTGAAGTTGTTCCGCCAGTTCTTTCATTTCGGATAGTGCTAGCCGATAAGGCGCCCGTGTTACAGGTGCAACACCCGGTACCAAATCAATTTGGAACTCTACTTGTCGAGCTGGTGGAATACCCGGCAAGTCTTCAGGAAAGACTTCAGGAAAGTCTCTGATAATCGGCACGTCCTCAAGTCACTTCCCCTCCGACTTGTATTTGGCTTCCTTTGTAGTAATGTGTGCCAAAAAGACATCACATCCCTTTGATAAATACTCTTGTGCTTTAGTGCACGAAATGATATTCAGTCGGGATTCTTCCTTTTGGTTGTTTCCATTGCCTTAAAAAATTAACATCTCTCTTCCGAAAGGAACACGTACAATCTTCTCGTCACAGATGATAACTCCATAATACTTCGTTAACCAGTCCATCCCAATAATGACGTCAAAACTACCGAGTGGGACCGGCATCAAGTCAATGTTGAAAGGATGATTCATGAAGTTTAGAGTGCAACCTCAAATTATGGTGTTAACTCCTATGATTTTCCCATCGGCTAATTCTACGTCATAATGATTTTCAAATGTAGTGGGGGTAATGTTAATCAAGTCACTAAAGGTAGTAGATACAAAGCTCCTATCCACACCAGTATCAAACAAAATTATAGCATAACAGTTGTTGAGAAGAGACGTACCCGTGATGACGTTAGAGTCTAGGCTAGCATCTCTTCCTCCCAAAGCATAAGCTCTTCCTTGAGCTATGCCATTCCCGTTGCCATTCCCATTATTCTTTAGTTTTGGGCAGTTCTTCCTGATGTGTCCGGTGTTACCACATTCATAGCATGCTCTTGCCTTTTGATTCTTTTTATTCTTCTTCTTCTTCTTGTTATTGTTGTTGTTGTTGGTATTGACCCGACAATCATTGGTAGCATGACCATGCCTCTTGCAGTTGCCACATTTGGGTGCACATTGCCCGGTGTGGTGGTAATTGCACTTGGTGCACAGAGGTAGAGTTCTAGTATAAGCCTTCTTTTCACCAGGGCCAGCAGTGTATGCCCTAGCTACATTTTGCTTCTTGTGAGGTTGTTGATTATTTCTTGATGAATCAACAGCCTTCTTTTTGTTTTCATTCTGTCTTTCCGCATAAGTGCGTAGTTTCTGATCCATTAAGTCGTTGTCCAACTATATAGCCTCATCAAGAGTTTTGGGTCTTGCAGACATGACATTCCTATGAATGTTATCAGGAAGTCCACTGATGTACTTGTTAATCTTTTCGGTCTCATCAGCAAGAAATTTGGTGCACATCAAAGCTAGTTCTTAGAAATGCTGCGTATAGGCTGCAACATCGTTTCCACTGACCCTGAGATTCCATAGTTCAATTTCAAGTTTCTTAATTTCACCTTTTGGACAATATTTGTCCGTCAACTTCTTCTTGAGAGTTCCCCAAGTCATAGCATAGGCAGCGTCATGACCTAAGGTTCTCACATGGCCATTCCACCAGGTTAGTGTAGCACCTAGCAGAGTGCAGGTAGCGAACTTCACTTGATTGTTAATGGCACAACCGCTAATGTGAAATACTGATTCTATCTTTTTGAGCCATTGAGACAGGTCGACAACGCCTTCAGTTCCCTTGAAGTTCAAGGGTTGGCATTTCATGAAATCAGTGTAGGAACAGACATGTGCAGGTTGCACAGGCCTTCTGAGTCCTCCACCCGAATTGTGGCTTGCATCATCCTGAGTATGGGTAGAGTTTCTTTGGATTTCCCGATCGATCATAGCTTGAATGGATTCTGGAGTCATGGCGTCGTTTGCTCCTTGTCTTGTTACAGGCATGATTCTACTAATCACAAGAACACAATGTACGTGAGATATAATTACAATGTCGATACAAATGGATATGATAATAATAATTACACCACAACACAATGGAGAATGAATGAAATGAAATCAACCATAACATAATACATTAACATTTCATAACATAATGTTGAATCGTACATGATTGTTTAGATACAAAGTGACCACTAATGATCTAGTACAGAAAATGAAAATACATCCTAGAGTCTATTAGCTGGGAGTTACCCATAAAACTTAATAGACTATACAAGATAGCTAGAAATGAAAAGTATAACTAACAGCTACTGCCGGTGTCCTCCACCGTATCAATCTAAGCTCTAGCCTTTAGTGCATGGGTATGCATCATATGTCTGACTGCATCATCCTCAGCTCTCTGGCGCTGCCACTCCATACGACTTATGTGAGTCTCTAGTGTCTCAAGTCGCGCCAATAATGCCCTATTCTAAGCCTCGGAACTAAGGTAAGCCTGGCGTACCTCATGAAACTCTGTCTCGTAAGCAGTCATCTGGCCTCGCACTACATCAATTACGAGTCTAATATCTCTACGGTCGGTCCGAGCGTCATGCATTTGTGTATAGAAATCCTTACTCTCCTGCCTGTGAACCTGTACCTGGTAGCTGACCCTCAAGTTGACTTCCACAATGGAAGTCATCATCCTATGCCCAGAAGCCTGTAAAGCTCTAACATAACCAACATCCTCTGCTCTGTCAGCAGCTCTAGCAATAGTCTGGGCATCATGACCAGGACTACGAATCAAACCCTGTCCTGCCCCAACATTATCAACAAAATCATACTGACCCCTAGGTGGTCTAGCAGCAGAACTCTCTGCTACGTCACACCCAGGTAGGGGAGCAGTAAGTACAAATCTCCTCCGAGGTAGCATGCCTTCCTCGGGGATGTCATCTCTCATATGGATCATGGCTTCCCTATGACCTAGTGGTGCCTGGTCATAGGCAAGGCTGGTGGGTGGTATAGGTGCGGCAGCATGATCAGCAATGCATGCCTCCATGGATGCTGACATAGATAGCTCAAGTCTGACAGTCTTCCGTGCCCTACGGAGACGTGTCTGAGAAAAAGGGACCCTAGTCTGAGGTGATCTAAGTATAGGTGCAGGCTCATCAGTCTCAAATGCCTCCGTATCCCTAGCTGAGGGGATAAAGTCAATAACAGGTACCGCAAAAGGGTCGGCCAGAGCTAGGTGCTCCTCCTCCTCCTCGTCCTCAGTGGGCTCCTCGTCTTCATCATCATCGTCGTCATCATCGGATGGCTCATCATCACCATCCCTTCCATCAGTAAGATAGTCA
>BQNB010049319.1:0-42097 GCA_026074375.1 Tanacetum coccineum
CCCCGAAGCATCCTTAAAATCATCCAACGCTTCCTTAATGACCTTCGCTGAATTCACATCACCATGAACAAATAAGAACAAAACATCCGCAAAGCAAAGAAAAGGAATAACGCCCAGCAAGAAAATGGTATTGATTTAGGGGACTCAAAACCCTTCGACACCTTAGATGATTTAGGGTACATAATCCCACTATACCTCTTCAAAAAGCTCAACATCGAACTACTAGAGGAAACTGACCATGTCTTCGGGTTAGAAAATGGAACCAAGTCTTATCCTATTAGAATTGTTAGAGATGTCGAAGTCAACATAGGAAGACTAAAACTCTTAACCGACTTTTATGTAATTGATATGAAAAAGGATTCTGAAACCCCCTTACTTGTCAGAAGAGGATTGCTAGCAACCGCCAATGCAGTTATAGATTGTAGGAAAGCCAAAATAGTGGTAGGAGAAGGGATCACTATGTTGGGTTTGTGCTCATGTCATACGAATATTTATACGGCTAAAAATACGTAAGCCTACGGGGTTACACACGTTATACATTTAGGTATTATTCTATTAATGTTAATGTTAATAATATAATTGTATATTTATTATTTATATTAATATATGATTCGACGAATGAACACTAACGGTCGTTAATTAGTTTGTTAGATATAACTAACTAATAAGGATTTTTAATTAATGGGTAATTAAATGTAATTAACCATAAATAATTAGAAAAGTCAAAAAGTCAACCCCAAGGGGGGGACCTTTTGTTCGACCGGTTATAAGAACCTAAGGGGGGTTTGGGTTGGGCTTTGAGTTATCTTTTCCTACAAGGAATGTATTTTAGGTAAACCCTAAATCCATCCCTATATAAGGAGGATCATAGAGGTCATTATTATCATCCCTTGTTTTCTCCTCTCCTTGGTTCGATCACAGAAACACAAACCTTAGGGTTTTGTGTTTTGTTTTATTGGTGTTCACATATTCGTTGGTCAAGAACTAGCATTCGGGTGATACTGCTAGACGTGTAGTGTATGAACCGTGTGGAGGTTACTTACTTTAGTAACTAGAAGTAGTTTTCGGTAAGCACGTTTATTACACACGTGCATGTACTCAAAGAAGCTTGCGTTCGACACTAGCTTGATTGCTAATGGTATGTTTCCTTATTTATGTTTTTATGTGTTTATTATTTATGCTATATGAATTAGATCCGCTGCGTAGATCGTTTAATATTCTTGTAATATTAGGTTATTTAGATAACGATTTCCAATAGTGGCATCACGAGCCAAATCATATAGCGTAGTAATTACATAAAAAACGTAAATTATATGTAAAATCCGACGCGTATATATGTGTAATTGTTGCCTTTTATGTGAAAATTTATTTTAGGAAATTCTTTAAAGAAATAATCTTGCTTAAAATTGGTCACATAATTAAGGTAATTATATATAGGGATATATTTTACATGATTTATCTAAAAAGCTTAAATTGTTTTTAATTGCATTTTAGATTTGCTATAAATAATTGTTGCTTATTTATCTTGTTATAAATTGTCAACCATGGATTACATGCATGTAACCCATGGTTTATGAAGCTTAAATATCTATATGCATGAGAATTTGTTATGTGAATTATTTAATTGCAATATTAGGAAAGACCCGAATTAATTGCGTAACTAATTCTAGTTTAGTATGATTAATTTTGCTTAATATGTTTTGCATGTTTTATATTTGTGGCATTTTATAATTATGCAAAAACTATTTTCAAATATTAATATGGACTAAAAGTACATGATGTTTATTGTATGTATATTGATACATACACTTTACAAAATCATGGACTATATACATAAATTTTGTAATTTTCTTACAAACGTTCTATAACGCAGGGGTTTAGTGGTTTTCACAAGGGAACTCGTGATGGAACATGCAAGAATACACAAAATTTACATAAATAGTTGGTATGTGTTTAATTACACATACCCTTTGCCTATAAAAACGGACTTAATTGACAAAAAACGTACCAAAAATACATTGTATTTGTATGTTTTCATTTGTATTGTGCAGGTATCGGATATCCGACAAAAGGACAAAAAACAAAGCCAAAAATGACAAAACCGAGCCGGGAACAGGAACAGAGCCGCAAAAAAGTTAAAGTCAAAAGTGAAAGAGCGTGAAAAAGTCAAAGGCAAAAAGTCAACAAGTCAAAGACGAAATTGAAGCCAAAGGCATAAGTATCTTATTGGGTCAACCCGTTCCCCAGTTAATGGGTCGGATCAACCCAATATACTTATTTATAAACTAATCAAGCCCAAAGTCCATTTAAAATGAATACAAGCCCAAACCCTCTTTTATAAAAGAACCAGCCCAAACCTAAGGCCCAAAACCACACTTAACTATCGTTAAGCCAAAACCCTTTAAAACCTTTTACACTGTTAGTCCTTAAGGACTAACACGTTTACCCCCTACACCTCAAACCTCTTTACACCCCTAGTCCCTCACCCCTAACAAACGTTACCTCTTTACCCCCTGCCATCCTAAACCATTTACACCCCGCATCCCTCTCTTCCCTAACCCAGTTAAAAACAAACGCACAGTACCCTAAATCCTTTTCCCGCCAAGCCCTATCACTATTTATATGTCACTTTCCTCACCCCTGCAACTACCAAACAAAACCCATCACTCTCAACTCTACCCCACTTCATCACATGGACAACAAGAACACGCTGGCAATCCCTCAAAATTCTATTGGTTGATGGACAGAGATTAATCTAGGGCTGTGATTGCAAGACTTGGGGCCAAAGAAAGATGGAGGGCTGAGATTGAAGGTTTTGAAGTCTCTCACAACAAAAACACAACAAGCACAGCTCAAGACTTTAGTTTTTTATATAAATAGTTTAGGATTTTCATTGTAGGATATATCTAAGTGTAATTTTAATTTAGGAGTAATATAATTTTGCTTTTAATGTTTTTTTAAATTCTGTCATTTTACTTTCAAAGCATTGTAATTTTTTCAAGTTAATGAAATTTTAAGTTCTTTTAAATATTGTCATTTACTTTACTTGTTCTTTAAAATCCTGTTATTAAGCTCTTATATAAGCTTTTGGTTCATTCAAAGCTTATATAAAAGCTTATTTACATTTCTGTCTTAAAAAGTAAAAAAAATCACAAAAAAATCCTCCCTTAAATTACCTCAGCTAAAAGGTTGGATGATAAGCCAAATGTGGATGGGCTTATGGACTTACCAGCTTGTTTAATACAAGCTGGAGCTTGTAGATTTAGCTTTTGAAAAGCTTTTATACCCTTGTTTGTGCAAAGGGTCCTGTAAGTTCACTTTTTGCATTTTAGCTTATTTACTATTCACTTGCTTATTTTCTGCTTATTGTTGTTTATTTCTGCTTAAAATAGCTTAATGTTGCTTACTCTTGCTTGCTTGTTGATTAGAGCTTATTGGTTTAAGTTTTTCATTAGAACTGCCTAGTTTAGCATTTTAAAGCTTTTTACTATAGCTTATTATTAATTGCTTATTTTTGTGTTGTCTTTGCTTAATTATCTCTTATTATCCTAGTTATTGATTTGTTTTCATAGTTTATAGCTTATGTCAGCTTGTTCATTGTGTATTTAGGTAGAAATCTGTCATAAGTTTTTCAAGTTTTAAAAAAAGGTTAAATTCAGCAGCTAATTTAGATAAGCTCTTATAAATTTTAAGGTCTGATTTTTGCTCTATAGGCTCTTTGTAGTATGTAGTTCATCTGTTTCAGCTTATTTTGTGCTTTGAACTTATTTTACTTGCTTAAAATTAAGGCTGCATAAGCCAATTTCTCTTTTAAGAAAAACCAAAAATAGTGCAATCTGTGTGAACAACCATTTTCCATAAGCTTTTTCATGGCTTATTTGAATTTCAAACTCTTTTTTAATTACTGATTATTGTAGCCTATAGGATAAGCTCTCATTGCATATAGGTCATTAAACCATAAGGATCCATTTACTAGCTTAAAAATAAGCTAGAAAATGTCCCTATGGCTGTTTGACTAACAGTTCTAGCCAATCTGCTTATTTGCTTATTTGAGAATTCTAGCTTTTAGTTTTGCTATATATGTGCTTATTAGGTTAGGTTTTAGTCCCTTGTAGCTTATTCAGCTTAAGTTTGAGCTTATTTAAGCTTATATGCTTGATTAGCTTAAGGCTTATAGCCTTTTAGTTTCTTTTCATGCATACTGTCTGTTAGCTTTTTCATAAGTTTCTAGCTTAATTTGTTAGCTTATTTTTGTTCCCCAGAGCTTATTAGGTGTAGGTGTGTTTTTGTCTCAGCTTATTTTGTGATTTTATTTGCTTATTTAGCCTAAAAAAGCCAAGCAGTTTAAGCTCTTTTATAACTTAGTGTAAAAATCAAAACTGCTTGCTTATTTTTCCCAGCTTATTTTAGAGTTTTATAAAAAGTTTTTTTTAAAGTTTGTTGTTTTTGCTTATTTTACAAGTTTTAAAAAAAAGAAAAAAAATGTTTGTTAAAAAGGAGAGGCCACAGGGGTCGAACCTGTGACCTCTCCCTTTGCACACACACGTCCCAAACAACACACACACTAACCATCAGCACCAGTAGGGCTATCTGTTATAGCCCTACACAATTAATCTTTTAAACCCTTTTTACCTTTTAAGTTTATCAGCCCTTTGTGGCTTATTTCCAGCTTATTTATAAGCTGCTTTTTCTAAGTTTGTATTTTTCCTGCATTCTTCATAGTTTAAAGTATTTTTCAATATTTTTCCAGAATTTTTATAATTAGTTTACTATTTTTAATCATTTAATTTCATTAAAACTGTTCTTAATTCATAAAAAAATATTAAAAAGTCAAAAAATATAATTCTTTTTTTTAAACTCTTTTATCATTTAGGACTTAGGAAAATTAAAATTGCTTTCGTAGGGTTAAATTTGTAGAATTTTGTTTTTTAAAAGAACGGGATTTGGTTTCGTTCTCGTTTTCTTCGTGTTTTTAACTTTAAACGCTTTCGTTTTAGGTTTGTCTTTGCTTGTTCTTGCATATTAGTAATTTAGGATTTATAAAAGTTAAAAAAATCATTTTAGGGTTAAATTTTTGATAATTTAGGTTTTAAGTCGCGTTTTTTAGGATTCCCCTTATCGATTTAGTGATTTATCTTTAATTACTTTCGTTTTTAGTTTGCCTTACTTGTTTTTTCCGTAGAATTAGAAAAACCAATCAAAATCTTGTTATATTCAAACATCAAATATCAAACCGACTTTTGACTTTCCATTTCACGCCTCATTGGGAGAACGACCCGGGTGATTACTTGCTCGGAATCATTTATATCATACCCGCGAGTTTGTTGACCCTTTTCCTAAAGGGTTGACTAGGTTGACTTGCGGGGATTTTATATTTGATATTTTATTATCATTTGTTCAACTTATTTAAGCTCAATCTATAGCTTATTGAGTTTGTTACTGTTCCATCAAAAATTTGTTCAAGTACTATTTTGGCGTCGCTGCCGGGGAGGAGTGTATACAATTGTCGTTTCAACGTTTGACAATTAGTGCTTTGAAGATCCTTCCTTGTGAAGTTATTTTCTTTATAAAAATATAAAAATACAAAAATATTTTTTATTTTCTTTTATTAGTATATAAAAACAAGAAAAATAAAAAACATAAAATCATTGTCTTTAATAAAGAATGAAAAACCATCATCAATATAATGCTCTCAACTTGAGCTTTATCATAATAAGTTTCCCAACAAAAGATTAAAACTTGCCTTTGTGTCACTTGTGAAGTACGACTCACCTTTAAGAGATTAACAAACTATAAGTGGGGTATAAGGAGGGTTGTTCCGAGGACTACGAACCGAAAGGAGAGGGTTTTTAATAGCTTCGCGCTTTCCTGCTTCTCCGCTCCTTCGTGCGTTTTTCTTTTAGAGAGCTACCGTGAAGCAAGTTGATTATTGGTTTAAGTTATTCGGTCTCATTTTGTCCTTTAATAAAATATGCTGTTTAAAAAACCTAAAAACCCAAAAATAATTTTTTTTTCTTCTTATCAATTTAATTCTTTTCTTAACCCTCTATATTGTTTAATTCTTATGGCGTCACTCGATTATCGTTTGAATCCTATTTACACGATTAAAGAATGTTCGTCTTGTAGATCTTTGTATAATAAAGAATGTTGTTGTTTGAATATGAGTTCCGTTGGCAAAATTGTTCATGATTCTAATAAAGCTCCCGACTCACCACCACATCCTACACGATTTCGTCCAACCAACGTCATTGCTTTCATTGTAAAGATGTGTTAGGAGATGGTGAATTTTGTCAACGATGTACTTGCATGAGGTGTGGAAGTGGTCTTAGCAAAGGACTTTGTTTGATTTGTGCTTCAAGATATGGAAATAATCCGAATCCGAACTCTTTAAATGATTCTCTAAATATTTCCGAAAATGTTTCACAAAGTCCTCCACTAATCGACCATCATTGTTGTTACGGGTGTGGTGATTTGTTAGACGGTATCTTTTGTCAACGATGTACTTGTGAGTCTTGTGGGAACGGTGCTCATTTTGGCTATAATTGTCCGCCGAAAGTTCCGACTATCTCTAATCCGGAACCATGCAACAATCAATCCGTTGATGAGCTCCCACAAACTTTGTCAAGTTTTCATCCGACATGCTATTCTGGAGATGAAAATTCATTCACTCATGATTCCAATCTTAATTTTGTGGATGATTCTCCTAACCCACCTCCACACCCCCCGATGTATTCTTGTGAGTTTTGTGGGAACGATGCTCATTATGGTTACGATTGTCCACCTTAAGTTCCGTTTATCTATAATCCGGAACCGTGTTACAATCAAGACTTTAATTTCCCACAAAATCTTTAAAGTTTTCAACAACAATATATTTGTTGTACCTGCTGTAGGGGCCCGCATGAGACTTTTCAATGTCAACAATTGATCTTCGATGAGCCTTATTGTGAAAATTACGGGGGACCTCATATGAGTTTTCAATGTGAACCGATGAATCAAAATTATTATGAATCTAATCCGTGCGATGATTCTAATTCTTTCAGTTTTGACCAAATTCAACCCCCGCAGTATTCCATCGATAGATCCCCCAATAAAGAAATCATTGAAAGTTTTCAATCTATGTTTGAAGAATTTCGTAAACGACAGCCGGCGGATAATATCAATCAATTACCTCCTCAAGAAACGAGTATCCAATATATGGAGGATCTGAAGCAGCAGTATTTAGATGAAATGAAAAGTTTAATTAATGAAATTAAAATTAAGGATTATCGTAATGAGAAGATTGATATTCAGTATAGAAGGGAATGTGAAATTAAGTTGATGAGCTTAAACAAAATTTCAATGGAATGAGTATTGAAATTAGGAAAAAGGAGAAAGAGCTTCTGCAACAAGAGCAGACAGCTTATGTTAGAACTTTACAACGGTTCAATTTTATTGATGATGATGATGACGACGAGTATTCTTTTGCTACATAAGAATATCTCAAGAAATTCTCCTCCGCAATCACACCTGATTTACCAAAATCGGACTCTCTTATAATGGAGGATAAGCATCTCGACACTATTCCAGAAACGAAATCGGACGAATTAATAGAGTCTAGTGTTGAGGACCTTGTCCATACCCCAAGTGAGTCCAAGGGTATATCCGAAGGTGAATGTGATTTGCCCGTTTATGATGATTCTTCTCCGAAAAAGGATGAGGTATTAGATGATATCATTTCAATTCCACCAGGAAATGGTAATGATCATTTTAATGCCGAATCTAGTCTAATTGAATCCGTGATTAATCGTGATAACGTGATATCTTCTCGCAAGATTGATTTCCTTCTCGAGGAGTTCGCCGATGAACTCGTTCTTATCGCTCCAATTCCACCGGGAATTGTTGAAGCCGACTTTGATCCGAAGGGAGATATCCGTTTTATTGAAAATTTGATGTATGATAACTCTTTTCCTCAGCTTAAAGGTGGTGGAGATTGTTATCCCGGAAGTTAGAGGGATTGATACTGATATTCTTCTAACAATCAAAGATGACATTCTTCGTGAAAAATTGTTGAATGTCAATCTTTTTATTGCTAACATCGAAGCATTAAAAGATAATCCCACTCCATCTTCCGATTTTGTGACCGAGTCTTCCTCCACATTTCCTAACTCTTTCTTGGAGGAGACTAACACCTTTGATAATTCTATACCCAAATCTAAAACTTTCTACTTTGATTTGGAAGAGAATAGTAGTGGCAGTACCACTACTCGTTCTGATTATTCTCTTCTAGATTATGAAGCTTTCTATCTCGATGATGATCATATTAAAGAGAAGAGTAGTGGCAATACCACTACTCATGCTTATTTTTCTTAATATGATTCGTTCATTTTTTATCTTTCGATCGATTCGTTTCCTCCTGCCGATAGGAGTGACTTTTATCATGAGGAGTTCGCCGATGAACTTGCTCACATCATATCTCCACCGGAGTATGATTGTTTCTATTTTAAGAGTGAGCCCGATCCGGGTGAGTTGACTAGTATTGTTGATTCCGATTCGTAAGAATGCTTCTACGACTATTGGTGAATGTACCTACGTGAGGATGACCAATCTTCTCTCATCGCTGTATGTTTGTATAGGATTCTTTCTTGCTTTCTCACGAACCGGTTGTCCCTCCATATCTTCTCTCCACCAGGAATGAAGATACCATTTTTGATCCCGGCATTTCAATTTAATCATTCTTTTAGTCGATGTATCTCATCGATGGAACTTTCAAATTCAATGTTTAATCCAAACCACTTGATTGAAAGTCCGATGATGAATTTTGGTACTCCCACTTTCTTCCCCATGGACCAATGAATTCGGGGTCGAGTCGAGCTTGTGACTCGGTTAACAAAAACAAGGCGCTTCGTGGGAGGCACCCCATGCTTATCAGTAGTAGTAATAAATAAGTGTTTTTGTGTGAGAAGGCTTACATTTTCCATTACCCGTGTTTTGTCCATGTTTTGTGTGCTTTGTGTTGTATGTCCAGGATTTCCCGGATTGTGAAGACTCTGTGCTTGCAGTATCCACATGAGTTTCACATCCTCAGCTTCATTTTGGGAATCCAGTATCCAAATCTAATCGACTAACGTTTTATCTTTTGGCATACTTTAATAAACGGCATTAGATTGCGTCGGTACCCTTTGAAACATCGAGACGATGTTTAGTTCTAGTATGGGGGGGATCTTCAGATTTTGATTTTTGCCTGCAGTCGTTTGTTATACACGCAATCCTGTTTTTACCACCAAATTTTGCAAAAATACCAATAAAAAATAAAATGAATGAAACTTTTTTTTTTTTAAAAAAAGGGTTTTTGTCGCAGTTTTGACTTTCCTGAATGGGTAAGAATGAGAATAATTTTTGACTCGATCGGGCGTGTTGAGCCTAAGCTAGTTCCTCAACTTACCGATTTAGGCAAGCTTCACGAATTCGATTGCTTCGAATTTTAATAAAGGTGAAAACAAGAATTGATGAGTTAAGAATATAAGTTTTTATGTGGCTGACCAAAAACTTATATGTTTATACTTGGTGGCTTTTTTCTCCCAGTACTTCTAATCCACCTAATCTTACGATACTCAATCAATTCAACTAAGTCAATCAATGTTTTTTAGAAAAGCTTCAAATTTTTAACTTGATTTCTTTAAAGCGAGATTTTTCTGTTCTTAAGAATTCGAAAGTTAAAAATGCCAAAAGAAGCATTCATGAAGTATGAATGCAAAAAATGCATTAAGTAAATAAAATTTTGCCAATGAAAGCATACTTTGATTATATGGAGTAAGTAAAAGAAGTGTCGAGATATCCCACACGCTAAACCACGAGGTGGGGGTTCAAACTAAGACCATCTTTACTCTAGGGATTGGTGTGTTGTGATATCTCACCAGGATGCGAAGGTCCTAGTGAGGGTTCAAACTAAGACCAAGGGGGGGGGGGGGGGAGGAGAAATGGGGGGGGGGGGGGGCAAAATCCTTAGCCATATTAGGAAGAAGTGTTGTGTTGTTGTGAATTCCCCACACCTTCAACGGGGTGGGTTTTTTTCAAACTAAGAACATCGTCGTTGGTTTGTGATATCCTACTGGGAGCGAGGCCTAGGTGGTGTTCAAAACTAAGCAACGCATTCCTAGCTTTTAAAGACATATGATTATAATGATGAAGATGTTGCAAAAAGTTCTACAGTAAAATCTCGTTCTTTAAAATCAAGTTTACAAGTCGTAATAAGTTGTTGCTTTGAGTCAGACTCATCTGAATTCACCGACTATGAAAATAAGTTTATCTATGGTTGAGTTGAAATAGTACAACACATTTTAAATCATTATATTCAGTTGGGAGTTAAAAGTTTCACAATCATAAAGTAGAGTACTTAGCATTTTAGACTTAAATTTACAAATGATCTTGTTTAATTGCTTGTTTAGAACTAGTGGAATAATCGGGACGATGAATTTATCTTCCAGGACATCCGTAGATTAATTCTATGGGCTTTTCTCATCATGATCTCCCAGTGTATAATAAAGTAAAGAATGTCAAACAGGTATACGAGAAAGAAAAAGATAAAATCCAAAAATATAAGGGATAGTTAGTGGTATAATAAAAAAAATGTTAAAACGGGACTTGTCGAAACTTTTGATTCCTTAGTTTCTCTGACGAACACTTTGCTACTTTTCAAAGTTATTAGTCGAGGAGATTAGAGATTCTTATTTTCGTAAATCTTACTTCATATCATTGCCTTGAGGATACGAGGTAATACCTTAGTAATGGGATATTTTGGTATGTGCTTAATTACACATACCTTTTACCTTTAAAAACGAGCTGAAATAACCAAAAACGGACTTAAATGCCCAAATATATGCTTGATTTTGCTAACTTATGTGCAGGAACGGATAGACTAAGAAAAAGACGAAAAACAAAGCAAAACGACAAAACCGGACTCGGAATGGAAAAGACTGTGAAAGGCAAAGCCAAATCGAAAGCAAAAAAGCCGAAAGTCAATCAAGTCAAAAAGTCAACAAAATAGGTCAACGGTCAAAGTCAAAGTCAGTCCAAGTCAACCCCGAAGCCAAAAGTCAAGAAATATAAATTTAGGGACTAGACTTGCAAATCCACTAAAACTGTGTATTTATAAAAGGAAATTAAGAGAAAATAAAGAGGAGAGGCCAAATTGCCAATAGGCAAAGTTATACTCCATGGACTTATTTTGCCAAGGCCATAGATTAATAACCAAATAAGTACGTGGGGTGGCGACAAAGACCATAACACTCTTGGGCTTATTTGCCAGTCCCCAAAAGTTTTAAACAATTAAGGACGGGGGTGCAATAACAAACAAACACTATGAAGGGCCAAACTTGCCAATTCCGCAAAACTAATCCCCTGTCACCCCCTACCTTACATACCCATTTTTCCAGCCACTTTTGAAACCCAAAACCCACTCACGGGTTCACCCTCAACCCTTTTACCCTGCAACCCTTCAACCCCATGGACAAACCCTTCCCCCCACTTCACTAAAACCCTAATCCCAATTGACAATCCCACAAATCCCCAAGGCTTGTTCGACGGTCAAGATTTGTTTTTGGCTTTCCCTCTCACCAAACTACCACAAACAAAGAAGGCTGCTCAATTAAAAAGAAGAGACAGATAGAAGAAAGGGGGTAGTTATTTTATTTTCATTGTCTATTATTTTCATTTTTCTACGCATTTGTCTTTTAAGTTTTTTAAAATTTAGCTTTGATCACTTGTACTCTACTTTTTTTTTAGCTTTACTTTACGAATTTGAGAAATTTAATTTCAGTTTTCCAAGATATCTTTGTCCTTTGATTTCAAGATTAAGCTGTTTTACTTTAATAAGCTCTCCATAAGCTCTTTTGAGCTTATTCATGTTCATAAGCTCAAATTCAGTCAAATTGTGTTCTTAGACATTCATTTACTCCTTTCCTACAACTTACATCAAAGCATGACCAATTGAGGAGTTTTGAGTTCATTTTGGAAGCAGCAAGGGTTAATAAGCTTCTATTAGCTTATTGAGCTTATGGCTCTTTGGTTTAGAGGCTAGGGAGCCAGTAGGGTTACTTTTGGGCAAGCCACGCACTCTACAGAGTGGCTTAGGTTCGAGTACTAAAAAAAAAAAACTCAGGTTATTTTCCTTAAAAATTCATCTTAACATTAATATAGGCTTAACTTAAGTAGCTTAATTTTCTTTGTTTCACCTTATGCTAATCATGTTTATTTGTTTAGATGGTTTAAAGTTAAAATTGTTTTAAAGCTGTATTAGTGAGAATATTAGATTAAATTTAGTTGTTAAATTCTGTCATAAAAAGTAGTTAAGCTAGTAGAGAAACTAGCTTAGTTTTCTACATAAGCTAGGCCTTTAAAAGCTTAAATAGTCTCATTAGTTTAGTTTAAGCAGTAGTAGATAAAAGGTTTTAGGAGATTAAGCTTGAAATTAGAATTTAAGTGCAAGATTAGTTTTGACAGTTAGATTAAGGAGTGTTTGGATTAGGCTGTGTTTGACTCCTAAAGTCAACAGCATTTTGTCAAAATTCTTTATAAAGTTGAGTTAGGTTATATGATTAAGTGTACAACAGGTTTTAAGAGTCAGGTGAAGAATTTAAGAGTTAGAGCTTAAAAAAGAGGAGGAGCTGCTATGTGCTCGACACAAATGGCATATTGTTGGAGTGTTTAGAAGCTCAAACTTGAACTTTAGACCTGCACTTTAGTGTGTGCCAATTGCATCAGCAAACAGCAGTTTATATTGCTGTTGCTTGCCATTTTCTATACACTTTTTAGAATTTGTAAGTAAGAATTAGAATTTAGAATTTAGCACACTAATAGTACTCCATTAGCTGAATCTAGATAAGCTCTTTAGTTTCAATGTTAAGCTCTTAGACTAGCTTATTTTAGCCTGCAAAAGTGGTACAGCAGCATGTAGATTTCTAGCTTATTTTCTAGTTTGAATTTTCATTTTTAGTTGTAAAATTGAAAAACCTTTTATCTAGGTTAGTTTTATATTCCTAGCATAGCTTATTTCCAAATTTTCAGCTTTTAGGTTTAGTATTAAGCTAGTTAGCTATAGAAAAAAGCTCAAAAAACAGTTTTAAGCCTAAACTTACACTTTTTCATGTTCAAATTTCTTGTTTATTTCTGTTTAAACACCTAAGCTTATTTTTTTTAGAAATCTCTTGCACATATCTTAATCTACATTTAGCTTCTTTTACTTTCCATTTTCATTTAGTTATAAGCTAGAAATAAGCCATTATCTAAAAAAGCTCTTAAATCACTAGTTTCTGTGAACAGGAACTAAAGGCTTAATTTCTAGCTTATTTAGTTGTTAAAAGGAGAAAGTGTCTTTGTTAATGTTGTTTAGAATAAGCTCCTCTACAAGTTTTTAGTTTTAAGATTTTGCTGAAAATCACTTTTTAATAAGCCAAAAAAATAAGCTAGATCGTAGGGTTGGTTTTGTAATGTTTCCATAGTAGAGGGGTACCCGTTTTAACTATAGTGTAAATTCATAATAATTTGCCCGCCTACCCTTACTTTGGTTTCCCCCCTTACATTTCTAACCCTAGACTTTTCGAAAAATAAAAAAGGGAAAGACAAAGAGGCCCGGGGAGCAAGACTCGAACCCGGACCTTCTCGATACAAACCCCCTCTTATAACACCACTCTTACTCACAGCGCCCTTGGTTCTTTTTCGTTAAAGAGCTCAAGGGCACTTTTGTATTTTATGTACGTTTTGACTCATAAGCTTATATAAGCTGTACAGCTTATTTACGGGCTTATTGCATAAGCTGATTGGTGTTTCTTATTTTTCGTAGGTACTTTATAGAGTAAAGTATTTTTTGTAAATTTTTCAGAATTTTTAGTAATCGTTTAATATTTTTTATAATTTAATTTCGTTAAAAGTTTATTTAATTCATAAAAAATACAAAAATTATCAAAAAAATATTTTCTTTTTTAGAAAATTTTTCTTTTATCATCTAGTATTGTAAGGAAAAATATAAAATTTTCGTATTGGTCGTTTTTTAAACTTTTCTTTTTTCTTAAGAAAGGTCCGGGTACATGGATTTTGTTTTGACGTGTGTTTTGGGTCAAACGAACTCCGTTTTCGGTCTAGTCATTTTCATTCTTTCGATATAAATTGATCCTAGAGTAGTTTTAGAATCAAAAATTTCTTCCGTATGGTTAATTTTAAAGATTTAGGTTTTCCCCTTTTTTTTTTGGGATTCGGGCCCTCGTTTTCTAGTTTAATTTCATAATTTTTAGGTTTTTCTTAAACTTTTAGTCCGTTTATTATCTTAATTTGACTTTTTCAAACTTCCCCAAACCATTCCTTCCTTCAACTCAAATCTTCGATCGTATCGATTTTTCCATTCCAGCCTCGTTGGGATAAACGACCCGGGAAAGCTCTATACTAACTTTCTCGGGTTTTTATTGACCTTGTTTGGTTTTACACTTAGATATATATATTATATTTATTATATATTATATATATTTAAGGCGTGAATCCAACCAATCAGGCACCTAATGAGGTTAAACCTGCACTTAACACTCTTATTGAGTGTGCAAAAACACAAAACAAGTAATAACCAAGCCTTGTATGGCTTGGTTCAAAATTTCACAAGTGAAATCAAAGGTACAAATCCCCTGGTGTTGAGACAGATTCAATAAGCCACAAAATTATCATAAGCTCAAACTTGCATGGCAAATTTATCCAAAACTTAATCAAATGTGCTGATTCAACTAACCAAAGAGCAATTACTAAGTTCCTTTGACTTTTGATGGTCAATTAACACTAACCCAAACACCCCCTTAACTTTTGACAGAAGTGAAAGAGCTTGAAAATGAATTCTAGCTTAAAAACCTTTGATACCAGATAGTATTTAGCTTAAAACAAACTTAACTAACATGATCTAACAACTGAAATCAAAGATCTATTACTATGCTTACTATATTTTTGGTTTTTATGGTTTTTATGGACAAGTTATGAAATACTAAAGTCTATAACACTTAAGCTAAAAACAGATAAACAAACACACTTAATAAGCTAAAAATAAGGTAAATAAGCACTAATAAGCAAATAGATTAAGCAAATAAGCAGTTTACAATAATAAGCACTTATTTAACTAGGAATTTAAGGACAAAAAGAAGTTAAATGAAAAACTCACGCTACAGCTTCAGCTAAACAGAAGCTACGGCCAATGAGCTTAATCAAGAGCTCTGCATATTTAAAATAAGCCATTTAAAGTTCCTTGAGAGCTCACCCTTTTTAGCTCTCCATCCAAACTTATAAATCCAATAATACAAGGTAATTAATTGATTTATTAGGTAAAGTATTATAAAGTAGAATTAAACTCAATTACTAGCTTAGAGACTAGTAAGAGCTTATATGAGCTTATTAAATCAATAGCTTAACATTTGAGAAGAATTGAAAACTTATGAGTGAAAAATAAAAGTGCTTATGACAGATTATTTAAGAGCAAAACTAGATTTTCATTAAAATAAAACTTGATTACATTATCAAAAGAAAGTTACAACTGAATTTTAAAGAAAATTACAATAAGCTAATTTAAGCTAAAATCTACTAAGCTCACTAAAAACTACGAGAAGTTGGTGTGATATTGAGGGCATTTATAGGCCCAAGTTGAAAGCTTCAGTCTTCCCTTGCATACCAAGCTCCTTCTAATCCAGCCAATCATTCAACAATCATTTGAGAGTCATCTGAGCCTTTTATGGAGATTCAATCTCACACGGATTGCCAAGTTGTCATTCTTTTGATGTGACAGCTTGTGCTAGTTGTGTGAGTGATAATAGAATAAAAACCCATTACTCCTTGTGCTTTCTTCATAGCCACGTAGCACCCTTGCTTAAGTGAGCCACTTAGAGTGCTTGATTAGATAATTCTAACCCTGCTATCATGTTTGTGAGCCCTTGAATTGTCTTAATTGACCCTTAATTGTAGAAACCGATGATTTTTGACGCTGAGGGGTGATTTTGGGGGTAGACAATGAATAGTAACACCCTTGGCGCTCGTTTTATACAAAACGGGTAAAAATTCGTTTGAACTTTTGGGCTTGGAAAAATGGTTCCTTGTATTTGGTTTATAAAAGTGTAGTGTAAAAAGGACTTTGGAAAATGGCATGAATGGCCCTTGTGGTTTTATAAAAGGGAATTGGGCTAAGGGTAATGGGCTTTTGGTTATGGCTTGATATCCGGGTATGATTTTTAGGATTTAAGGGCCCATTTAGGTACAAGGACTATTTGTGTAACATTTGAAACTTGGAGGGACTGAAATGAAACATTTGGGATTTGTCCTCTAGTGAGTTGACTTTGTTGACCCATAGTTGACTGAAGTTGACTGAGAGTTGACTTTTTCTGGCTTTGGCTTTGAATCTTTGGCTTCTCTTGTGGCTCTTCCCTCCTCGTGTCCGTGGTTTGTTCCCGTTTTCGGCATTTATTTTTTTTTTTTTTTTGGTGTTTTGTTTTTTTTGTTTTTTTTTTTTTTTTTATTTTTTATTTTTTTTTTTTTTTTTTTTTTTTTTTTTTTTTTTTTGTTTTTTTGTTTTGTTTTTGTTTTGTTTTCTTGTGATTTTTGATTTATCCATACCTGCACACACAAAACACAAAAACAAGTATATTTTTGCCATTTTTAGTCTGTTTTGGGTTTAATTGGGTTATTTTAGGTATAAACGGATATGTGTATTTTTACACTTATCAATAGACCATAAGGTTGTTATAGAGATTATCAATATCAGTCTGGTCTATGTCTGGTTTATTTCTCATGATTAAAGCAATTTGACTCCATGAAGGAGGAAGACTTCTTAGAAATTTTTGGTTGATATCTTCCTTTGATACTGGAGCAGCATACACCTCTAATTGACTTATGAGCTTTTGAAACCTATCATAAGCCTTTTCCAGACTTTCATTTGGTGCAGTAGTAAAGTTTTCAAACTGATGTTTTAGAACATTCTTCTGCAACTTTTTTGGATTCCTCATTTCCTCAAACCTTGAATTTGTTGCCTCCTAGAGAGATTTAGCATCTGGAACATTAAGAAAACTTAAGGAGATATTCATCAGCTATTGCAAAAAGCAAGATGCTCTAACCTTTTCTGATACCTTTTGGCAGCCAGTGTTTTGCATTTTAGGAACAGGAGGGAGCGAAGGACCTAGATTGATCATCCCTGGGTGTCAGGTTTTCTTGGAGAACCCATTGAAAATTATGTCCCATAAGCTGAGATCCTGTGTGACAGATTAGTGACGCATTCCATGCTCCCCAAATATCATAATTCTCCTTCTTGATGATAGTATTTTCATTGCTGTGATAGTTGGTGAGGAGTGTCTAGTTCGCCATCTTACTGGTTTGAGTGTAGACCTGATTCAAACAATAGAGGTTTCTTCTTAATTCCAAGTTTCCACACAAGCTCTGATACCGCTTGTTGTATCCCTTACTGAACTAATGCCTAAAGAACCTTTCTATCTTGTAAAGGGTTTGTTACTTTACTTTAGGATAAATCTTAAAGACACATAGTGAAATACTGATTGAAACACTATTGAATGTATGCGGAAACTAATTAACATTGTTAAGAAGAACAGTATTAAGTAAACACAAGAAAAACTTTGTATTTTATAACTGAATCTTACTAGGTTCAGATTACAAATACTAAATTGCTAAGAATGATCTCTAATAGATCTAATGTTGATCTTATCTATGACTAAGGTTCCCTTTTATACACCAATGAAACCTAATGGGCTTTATACAAAACACGAAATAGAGGATCATGCATATACATTTCCTAAGAGATCTCATGCATATCTCTAACTCTAACTAATTCTGCATAAGCAGACTTACCTATACATAACCAGTACAAACTTATAATGAACTACGAGTACGAACTAAGCAAACTCTTCTACCAAGTACTAACAAGTTGTACTGGCAGGAACTAATTATTATAACCAACACATAATTAAGTCTTGTATTCATAATATCATTAACAATAAGCACTTAAATACAAGACTTAAAACCAAAACTTAAAATAAGCTAGAATAATCCTAGTAAAAGTTACATGATTTGCCTTATTTATACTTGAAGACTTATTAAAACAGTTTGAGCTTTTGGACTCAATAAGATAAAAGAAAACTTAATAAGCTAAAAACAAATTAAATCATATACCTAATAAGCACTAGGGATGAAAAATTAGCAAACAAAATAAGCAAAAAACTACAAAAATCACTTAGACAGTTAGACTCAAAAACAGATATTAAAGGACTTTTTACTAACTTTAAGCTAAAATGTAGGACTAATAAGGGCCAATGAAAAAGCTAAAAGTTAAAAACATAATTACACTAGGACCAATAAGCTCTAATGACTGGATTTAAACAAATAAATAAGCAGATAAGGTACATCGTCAAAGCACTAAGACAGATTAGCTTTAAAGAGTGACTATAGAGGCTTTTGACAATCATTAAAACTAAAATTAAGAGCTAATAGGTAATAATAAAATACTACAAAGTAAAAAAAAAACAAATTGTAGACCAGACTCATTTAACCAAAAATAAGGTTGAATTTAAGCAAATAATTTTAGAAAATAAGCTAGAGAAACACAAATGCAAATGACAGACCACTACTTGTTTTTTAGATTTTTGAGATGAAACAACTAGTTTGCATCTTAAAATTAAGACTCAAAAATGAATTTGACAATCTAAAAGCTTAAAACAGATTAACTATAGACTTCAATAAGCTAAATGAAACAAAAGTTAACCTAAACTAAGCTAGGAAATTACCTTAAAAGACCTGCAAAATCTTTCATTTAAACAACAACTATTAAAACTTAACTGTTTTTTACCTAAGAATTCTCAAATTCCATAAGACCTCTTAACAGATGTGTATTTGAAGTATTCGAAACCTCTAAAATGTACGCACAACAACCACACTTATTTCATTTCTAGAAAATTAACTAATAAGCTGTTATAACAGCCTTAGGTCTAGCATACTTGAGTTTTTAAGAAAACAACCTATAAAACTTAGCAAAGCTTAACCTGAGCTAATGAAAACTAGTTCTAAGACCTAATTAAAGCTCAAGCAAACAGATTAAAGAGTTAAATGATTTGAACTTAAATTGAACATGCAAAATTCTCTTAACCCAAACACCCCTTTAAAGTTGGAAATCAATTTTTAAGCTAAAATAGATTAAGATAAGTCCAATAGTGAAAATCATTATGAAGACTAAGCTATATAGAGACAAATTAAGCACAATCTACTAATTATAAACTCCTAGAAATCAGCTAATACTAATAGTAGTATTAATTGCTTATTCAAACAGTCTTAACTAAAAACTTTAGAAATTCAAATTCAAATTCTTCAAAGCTATGACTTAAACACATTAAGCTATAATAAGACAGATTAAGCACAATTAAACAATGAATAAGCTAAAATAAGCAGATTGATAAGCTAAACAGTACTTAAGCTTAAGAAAAGAGTAAAATTAAACGTACCTTGTCCTTTGCTTAAACAAGGACTTATTTGCTCTTAAGAGCTTATCTACAAGCTCCAGCTTGTTAAAAACAAGCTGGTAAAACCCATAAACCCGCATCAAAGTTTCTTCTTATCTTCCAAAATAGCTTAACCTGACTTTTTAAGTGATTTAATGTTGAAAGCTCATTCATTTAAGCTTTAAAAAGCTTAATTGATTTAGAGTTTAGCTTAAAGAGTAAAGGAGAGCTTATTGAGCTTATTTGATTACTTCTAAACATATTTAAGCTAAATTTGCATAAACTAAAATATGAATTTAACACGAATTTAAATGAAACTGAATTTTATTAATACTAAAAGAGATTACAAGCTTTTAAAAACAAAATTACAATAAGCTGTTAAATAAGCTACACTACACTACTCCTACTCCTATCTAGATGATTCCTACTGTGTGATTGCATCCCTATTATAGTGATGAAGTGGAACTTCTAGGCCCCTTGAGGAGCGCCTACATCACCATCCATAGGCCCTTATATCATAACACTCTAATCCTTTAATTTTAGCCCTTGGATTACTTTACAAGCCACATTACCAATGAATGTCTTTGGGATCGCCAGCGTGTCATTGGTGGTGTCATATACGTGAAGGTGTTCGTTCTAGAAGCACAGGGAGTCTTGGTGTCAATGTATTTAACCCTGGTGTTATTTGTTGTAGTGGTGAATTTTTTGGAGGGAAGGGGGTATAGATAGCACATAACATTGCCCACATGATTTATCTATAGACTTCGACCCGGGTTTGGACTAGGATTTTGACTTGGGCCAGGATTTAATGGATAATGGTTAAATGGATTTGGACTTGTAATTTTAAAAGGCCAAGGTTTTGGAATTGGGTATTATTTTAGGATTTCGGCTTAGGTTTTATAGTAATAAATCTTAATGGGCTGACTTGGCCTATTAAATGGTACAGGGGGGGGGGGGGGGGGCGTTTTGGCTTATTAAAGATGTATACGCCTGGCTTCGCTTTTCTCACACTCTTCCAATATCGTGCTTGGTTTTGTCCAATTATGCTGTGTTTTTGTCTATTTTGACATATCCGTTACTTGCAAGACATAATTCACAAAATACACATATACAATGCAGTTTTCATGTATTTTTTTCATTTAGTATATTTTAATAATGATAGTTGATATTGATAAAACACATAATCAAAAAATCCTCCATACTAAAAGCTATTGCCGTTCCTCAAGCAATGTCCATATATAAATCAAAGAGAAAACTAAAAATTTCACCCCCCTCGACTAATTACGCATGATTGCGAAAAAGTAGATAGGGGGGGGGGTGTTCATCCAAGGGATAAGAAATCACTAAGTTTAAAACGCCCCGTTTTACATTTTTTATTATATATATGCAAACACTTATTATTATTCATTATTCTTTTTTCATCACTTTTTTAATTATATATAAAACTTTAAGGATCACTAAGTATTTTTCCTTTTTCTCTCTTTTTTTGTTTTTTTTACTTTTCATATTAAGCAACTAACTAGAACGATTGAATTTCGTTATTTTTATAACTTTTTGGGTCACAAAACAAGATGCATTTTAATCCTAAAATGCCCAAGAAGGATAAATTCATCATCCCTGGCTTTTCACTCATCCCAAACCAAGCTTAAAAACGAAATCATCGTTAAATATGAGCTAAGATGCTAACACTACTCATACTTGTACCTTGTAAACTTTTCACTCCCAATAATTATTTCATATTATGTTAGTGTGCTTATTTCGAATTTCAATCATGGATCAACCTTTTTAAGAAAATTGCAATATTTCTATTGCTTTACGTTTCACCCAAGAATTATGATTTTGAAGGCGAGATCATTCCATGTAGAGACTTTCTTCTCGGCACATCCCAGCCGAGACCGGCTTAGGTGACCAGGCTTTTGACACCCACATAGAATAGTATCGGAATTCACGGACCTCCGGTCTCAAAAACTCTTAGGCTTCCCGTTAACACTTAATTCGAAATAGTCTTAGTTCAAAAATATATTTAAAATTTTATAAAAATAGACTTTTCCTATATTTATTTAATCATATACATTATACTTAATTTTAATATTGTTATACTTATAACCTCCACCCTTTAAATGAACTGTCACATCGGTATGCGAGCCGACCATGATCCAGTTATCTTATTTTGGCTTCGGACTTTGCCTTATATGAAGACTGTCACATCGGTATCCGAGCCGACCATGATCCAGTAATCTGACAAGGTATTATTATTATATTTATTATATTATTATTATAGCCAAATTTCAAGTCATGTGGTCTTTTAACTACCTAGACAACGGTAGCGAGCCGTCAGGAATCGGTAGCCTATTTCCCCACAACACTGACAAAACCTCGATGTGTACCTTAATTTCACCAAAAGGAATCTCTATGAAGGGATCTAAACTAAGAATCGCAAAAACCAAAGCAACTTTATTTATTTAACAAATATATAATGTTTATTAAGCTGATGGGAGCAAAAAGCCACAATTAACCTCTATGAGCTCTAAAGAGTATCAACTACTCCACGCTTAGCATCTAACTTATATTCAACTCTATCATTTCTCGTTCTTCGCAAATTTAAAATCTTTAATAAAAAGATCCGCGAATGCTTAGTCTAATAAAAACAAGCTTAGCATATTTAAAGTCTATTATGGAAACTTGCAAACTCTTGGCTCTTTCAAGCTAGAATTCGCGTTTTAAAGCTTCTTGTATAAAAGACTAGCAAAAACTTAAATTTATATAAGTTAAGGGGCAAGCTAGAGCGCAACATGCTCGATCAAGTCAAAATTTATTCTCAAAAAGGCAAAACTATGTGTCAAGACACTTATTCTATTTTTGAAAAAAATTTAATTTTGGAATAAAATCACATATTTTTGGTATTTTTGATGGTAAAACGGGGTTACATGAAGACAAGGCAAATGCAAGTAAGATCGAATCGAAAAATACCCCCCATACTAGAACTAAACATTGTCCTTAATGTTTAAAAGGGTCTCTACGTAAATCTAAAGCCGTTTATTAATTATGCTAATAGAAAAACGTTAATCAATAAGATCTAGGATATCGGATTCCCATATATAAACATGCTAAGGATTGAAGATCGAGTGAGCGATGGACAAAACTACGAGTACGAGAGTCTTCATAATCCGGGCAATCCTAGACATAAAACACAAACCATGAAACACGAGAAAGGAAGAGGTGAGCTGATATGTGAGAAATCACATATCCTTTTTATACCAAAAATGGCCTTAAAATGATCAAATTGTGCAAATTATGCCTGTATATTGCTTGTTTTGTCATTTGTGATGTGTAGGTACGGATAATGCAAAAATCACAAGAAAACGGTCAAAACCGGACAAACACGAACACGGGAACAGAAAGAATGCACAAGAGCCAGGAGTTTCTAGTAAAGGTCAAGAAAAGTCAACATCAGTCAAGCTTTGGTCAACCAAAAAAAATGTCAAAACCCTTGAAAATACCCAAATAACCCTTAATGTTAAATCATTTTGCACCTAAAGTCTAAAATTAATAACACCGTTAGTCCTTTTAATATAAAAGACTAATGGTCGTTATCTATTCACATATTTACCCAAGCCCAAATAACCAACCAAGCCCAAAACCATTTAAAAACTACCCGAGCCCAAAGTCAAAACTTGTTTAAACCGGGTCAAACACAAAAACGTATAAAAAGAAAAAGGGCGCGAATGGGTGTTACTATTCACCCATCGTCCTAATTTACCCAGCTTCCATTTTAACTCGATTAAAAGGGAATTAACCCTTCTAGATGCAATCCAATGTGGCTAAGTAGATGCTTAGTACCAAGTGCCCATGTCAGCAAGCAAATCGTCATTAAAACCCTTTGATTGGTCAAAGGAATGGCACGTGGACATCAAAAGAAACACTCTTAAAATGAGAAAATTGCACTAAAACAAGTTTAATAAAAGCATAAGAGCTCCAAAGATATGGTATTGCTAGCTTGGCAATCCGTGTGCTCAAAATCTCATCTAAGGGCTAAGAAGGGGCATCCAATGATTAGATGAAAATGAAGGGCCAAGATTAGTTTCCAAGAGGAGCATGTATGAGAGCCTGGAACCTTCCTCTCAAGCTATAAATAAAGAGCCTTTCTCACTCACATGATCATCGAGAGTGGCTTAGTGTAGTATTAGCTATTAGAGTAATTTTAGCTTAAAAGTTGTATTTAGTTTATTGTCTTTAAAATCAATGTAATTTTCCTTTATTAAGTTTGTACTCAACTGTTTGAATTAATAAAAGTTTGTTTTCTTAAACGTTCAATTATCAAATTATGTTCTCACTTTATAGCATTATGATCTAATAAGCCCTTTTATAATCTGTTAAATCTAAATAACTGTCAGTTTTAACTAATAAGCTAGTATTCACTTGGTTAAGCTTTCAAAAGCTTAATAAGACTTAAATTCTCCCAAATTCACCACAACTTAAAAATGGAAGGGAAGCCAGAACTGGATGGGCTTCCAAGACCTCACCAGCTTATCCTAGGATAAGCTAGAGCTTTTTTATTAGCTCATAAGAGCATTTGATAAGCCTTGTTTGTGCAAAGGCTATTGTAAGTTTTCTTTTTACATTTTCTAGCTTTAAATCTGCAAATTAGTTCAATGTTGCTTATTTTCTGCTTATTGCTGTTTAGAATAGCTTATTAATGCTTACTAATGTTGATTAAATGCTTATTATGTTCTCTTGTTAGATTAAATTTTATTTTGCACTTATCTGTTATAAAACAGTAAAAAACCAAAAAAAGTAGCATATATTATTAGCTTATTATTTCTACTTATTCAGATGTTTAAATCTGTTCATTAGGCTCATTATAAGCTGATTATCATCTGGTAATTTTAGTTTGAAGTTTAAATATGAGTTTCATAAGCTAATTATGAATTTAAGAAAGATAAAGGAGTGTTTGATATTAGACAACACTAACTTAAGTTAGTGTTGTCTAAGGTTAGTTAGTCCTTTGGTTTGAACTTAAAGTTCACATAGAGGTTTATGAGAGTAGGATTTAAAGTTTTAATTAAAGTTTATCAGCTTTTGAATTAGTTTAAGTATAAGTAGTTAGAATCTGATAGTATAAGTTTAATTATAATAGCACTTTAAGCTCAAGTTCATTCTAGCTGAACTTATCCCTAAATTTGCATTTAGTTTGGTGATTTTAAAGTGTAGAAAACAAGTATTGTGCCTGCATTAGTTGGTTTTAAGTTTTGAATGCTTTGCTTGCAAACTGCATCAGCATAGCAATTAGACATATAGCTAATTTCTAGTTTAAATATCAGAGGGTAATATTAGCTTTTAGGTCTTGATTTTAATAGCACAAGTAGATTTTAGGTAATAGTAGATCTATTTCAGCTTATTTTGCTTTTAAAAGTTCATTAAGCTATCTGTTTTTAAGCTCAAAATAAGCAATTTGTCTTTTCATAATAAAAAGTGAATTCAGTATATGCTGAGTCTTTAAGCAGTTTTCAACAAGCTTTTTCCTTGTTCTCTTGATTTTCAAACTATGTTTCAAAAGCTGATTTGAGTAGTCTTTTGGATAAGCTTTCTAGAAATATAAGTCTCTTTGCCATAAGGTTCCTTTTACCTGCTTAAAATTAAGCTCAAAAGTAGCTAAGTGTCTGTTTGGATTTCAGTTGTATGCTAAAGTGCTTATTTGATTTTCTGGGCTTATTTGCTCACTTTCTTAGCTTATTTTTACTTAAATTGCTTATTAGGTGTAGTTTAAGTCCCTTTTAGCTTATTTTACTTAAGGTAAGGCTTATTTGAGCTTAATTGCATTGTAGCTTAAAAAAATTCTAAGTGTTAAAGCCTTTAAGTGATTCTGTCTTTCTTAGCTTATTATAGCTTAAATTCTTTGCTTATTTTTGTTTGTTCCTGCTTATTAGGTGTAGTAGAGCCTGTCTTAGCTTATTCACCCTTTTTATTAGCTTATTTAGTGTAAAAAAAGCCCAACAGTTAGCATTTTATGGTTTAGTATAGTTTAGGCTTATTCTGTCTTTACTTAGCTTATTCTGTGCTTATTTTTGATTTATAAAAAAGTGCTTTTGTAAAAATTGCTTATTTAGTGCTTTTCTAAAAAGTTATAAAAAAATGGCAAAAACAAAAACATTTGGGATTAGGGGAAGCCCCAGGTGAGCAAGGCTCGAACCCGGGACCTCTACCCTTATCCCAAACGTTTTACACACAACACACTCTACCACTTGCCCTGGGGTCTTTTTCGGTTTATCTTTGCATAATTAATCCTTTATACACATTTTAGCTCTTTTAGCTTATAAGCCATTTTTAGCTTATTTCACAGCTTATTCGATAAGCTGTTTTTCCCATCTTATTTTTATTAGACTCCTCACTGTTCAAGCTACTTTTCATGATTTTTCTGGACTTAGATATGTATTAGGCTTAGGTTTTGTATAGATAATATGTTAATGGGCTGACTCGGCCCAATAAAATGGGTACGGGTTGGCCTATTAAGGATGTATACGCCTTCGGCTTCGATTTCCTCAAGCTCTTCTAATCCCGTGCTCGGGTTTTGTCCCTTTTTGGCTTGTTTTTGTCTATATTTGATATATCTATTACCTGCATAATTCAATTGACAAAACACACATATACATTGTATTTTCCATGCATTTTTGGTCTTTTAAGCTCATTTTAATAAAGAAAAATGATATGTGATTAAACACATATCATCTCCCAAAAGTTATATAAAGTTAAACACTCAAAACCTTAAAATCAGTTTTGTATATATAGGAAAAACGACGCGACGGTGTCGCTTTGAAGCCATGACGTCGTCGCCACATCGATGGTTCTAGATCCACTTTAAGGCGGCTACGTTCTGATGCCGTCACAAAATCCTCGACGTCGTCACTTTGAAAATCACGACGCCGTCGCTTAATACTGGTGACGCCGTCTCCACGCTCTGTATGTGTGGTTCTTCAAGATACTTGTTGTAGAGCCGTAGTCTTGTCTGTTTCTTCTCTAAATGAGCCCAAGTCACGTGTGATTCCTACAAATGCCATCCAAGTGCTAAAAACCTGAATGCAGCTTGAGATTAATGTGGTACTTTCTACCACATTCCATTTGTACTTAACTGTTTATTTTGGTTAATATATTTGTCGGGGAAACCATTTACCAAAAAAACCCTAAAAACAAACGATTAAGCACATAATCTGGGCATATTTGCATGATTTAGGAGGTTAAATGACCCCGAAATATTGTATAAAATGACACCTCATCAGTAATGTTGAGTGATTGCTTGAGCAAGAAGCATCATTGATGTAGTCAACTTATCTATTTGATCATCACTAGTTACTTCTCCATGAATGTCATACGATTGGGTATCATCAAATTCATTCATAGATAGAGGATGAGTAACATAGTATTCTTGTATAGGTCGTAAGTGAGAATGAGATGAACCAGCATATGCATGTGCGACCAAAGCAAGAGGATCATGTGTTGTCGTAACTCTTTTAGCTTGTGAGGATTCACAAGCACTTCATGTTGCTGGAGGTGATCGCATAAAACATCATATTCTACTAAAAGACGTTTGTGCTATTTACGACCCATGATAACATATTTACCCTATTCTGGTTGTAAAGAATTAAGAAACTTAGTGCTAATTGCAATGGTGTTAGGTAAGTCTTGATTACGTTCCATTTGATTCATTAGATGTGAGAAACGTTCATATACTTACTCAAGAGATTTTCCAGCCACTGAAGTAAACTTATCAAATTCATTAGTAAGCCTTGAGTTAGTTTCTTGCTTACTTAGATCTGTGGCTTGCATTATCCTTCTCACTCGTGTTCACATTTTCTAAGCAGTTTGACACGCATCAACCGAATTATAGATATCATTCAGAATCCCTAGGAGTAATGTGTTCATTGCATCAATATCTGTTTCAATCTATATCTTTTCCTCATCAATAAGATATTTTTCTTCTTGTGTCCTTGAACTTGCTGGAGTATTAGGAGTGGACGGTTCTTGTATTGTTTTCCATTCATAAGGGCCATTGAAAATTGAATCTCTCATCCTTTTCCCATGTTCTTTTTTCCCTTCCAGATATCTCAAAAATCTGCTCGACCAGAGAACATAACTTCCTTTTTCAAGCATTGGAGGATGTGTGTCAGATCCAACATCAACAATCGCTTGTTGATGAGAATTTGTCATTGTGATTAACTTGTAAGTAAAAAATTCAATACGGATCATTTTAGATGATAAAGGTTGTTGTCGTGAACTAAAATTGTATATGAATGGTTAATAATACAAACAACGATTGGTTATTAAGTGATTCAACTTTATCAGCTAAGGAAAATTCTAAGTACAAAATATCGAATTTTATGAGTACAAATTATCGAATTCAATATTATAAAACCACCGAATTCACACTTAAGTATGAGTGCCGAATTTGTAAATGAAGTGTATACCGAATTCAACAATAATGAGAACCACCGAATCCGGTGACCATAGGCATAAACCAACACCCAAAACCACTGAATTCGGTACTTTTGATTCACCATAAAAACGTAGATTGCCGAGTTCCACTAATAAGTAAACCACCGAATTCGGTAAACATACCACTGAAACTAACAAATGCCGAAGTTAAGAAATGATTTTACCACCGAATCCGGTAAAAAATATACCACCAGAATTTAGCAATGCTAAAATCCACAAATGATTAAACCACCAAATTCGGTAAACCAAAGTAACACCTACACTTCAATTGCCAAATTCGGTAAAACAAATACTTAGACTACCGAATATACCACAAATCACCGGAATCACTTAAAAAGAACACCAAATTCGGTAAAATAACTGTTTTTATTACCGAGTTCATACCAACATACCAAATTTAAATCCTGTAACTGTTTTTGATGTCGAGTTCATGATATTCAAACTTTCCTACTCAAACATTCATACTGAATCCTCCTAATTATTCACTAATCACAGTGAATCGATACAAATTTTCCAAAAAAACATACCGAAATGAAACACTAATCACCTTTTTTTGCTACCGAAATCAAATCGAATTACTAAGTATCAATCTAAATCCAACCACGATTACACACAAATTATCGCGTTCATCATTGTGTTTCAAGTCGTGACAAATGTAGATCAATTCTTACTCATTTTTGCACTATCAACCTAGATCTTCTCCTAGCGCATGATACCAATTGTATAATTGTTACTTGAGCAATGTATCACAATGTTATGGTTAAGATCAAGAGAAAGAACTAGAAAGATTACTTCATCAATTTGGGTTTTTCATTAAAGAAATGAAACTAGAAATAAGGGAGGAGAGGAGAGTGATTACAAATGTCCAACCTTATAAATGAGGAGCTAATCTCCTATTTATAGTTATTCTTGCTACACTAACCATGCTTAGCTATTGGGCTTATTTTCTTAATTAAAGCCCAATAGGCTTTATTAACTTTTAATAAACTAATAAAAACAACTAACTATTACATCAACCAATTCTATGAATAATAAACACTTTTATATTCCTAATAGTCTATTTTATGTCTCTCCAAGACATCGGCAAGCTCAACAATCTTTCTTGTCAAAGACCCTACGTTTCAGCTACCCACCTTAATCATACGAGAGCCCGCTAATCTATCATTACCCCAAGCCTCCCTAAACCCGCCTACCCCTCCTGATCCGGAAATACATGACCTCACGTGACCATCCTAACAATGGCGTCTATCCTACCCCCTCACGGAAACAACGCCAAAGGCAAAAGCACTAAACGCTAAAAGGGAAAGATAAGCATGCTAAAAAGCGCCAGCAAACACAAATAAATAGATGAAATAATAATGTATATAGAAAAACAACAAAAAATAATAAAGGATATAGAAAAGTATACTCAGCTACCAATGGAAAAAATATTTCGGTCACCAGTGGCTAGTTTAGGAGGCGACAGCAGGCGGCACGCGGCGGTTTCTGTCAACACAACCTGAGTCGGCCTCAAAAGTGTGTAGGCAAGCTCCACTCACCGGAGGTGAAATCCCAAACACCGTCAAAGCTTACCGGAGAAGTAAAAAACAAAAACACCAAAATCCACTACCTTCCTCGGCGCGTGGGGTCGCATGGCAGAGGTTTAACAGCCTCGGTTATACATGAGTGAATGTTTCTTGGTTCTTGAGGTTATACATTCTTACACGCTACTGGTATATATTTTCCACTAGCTTAAAGACCTATAAAATTACGGGGTTTTTTAAAGAATTATTTTTGTAATATGTTTCATTAATATTTGAAAGAAATAATAAGTAATAAGTGGATTATTCGATAAAAAATTGAGTTTGTAACAATTAACATAATAAATGTCAATGCATTGTCATCTCCAAATTTGATGGTCTTGACGTCGGTGAACGCTAATCAAGTTAATAGCCGATGTCCGTTTCGTGAATACCTAACAATTTATTATAAACAGAAAATATAAGTAAAAGTAGGTTGTGATTGATGATATATTGAAATTTAAAATATCATATAAGACATGTGATATGTATATTGTACATACCTCTTGAACCTTAATCATATACCTTGAAGTACTTCTCTCTAGACGACATTTGTGGTAGTTTCCTAGATATTACCATCATCGTGACAAACGAAAATCTTCGAACCTCTTTTGCTTTTGACTCTTGAAACAACAACGTATGGTTGTCCATGGGTGAAAACAGGGTGTGGCAGGTACAAAACAACTTTTCAAAACGATCGACCCTGATTCTTGTAAATTGTCATAGCAAAGAAACTGACAGAGGATATTGTTTCCTGACGATCTTAAGCGATAAACATTTATCAGACGGAGTAATTTTCAACATTGGTATGATAACCTTCTTTTCAAAGTGTGTTCCGTTAATGATTTGTGCATGAATAGAACTTCTTGTTACTTTAAGAACTTGAAGTCTTGTCTCGTTACATAATCCATTTGCTTGATCAATATTTCTCAACAACATAATCTATTTCCTGTTATTTATTTAATTTATTTACGAACCTTACAGAACTTATTAATTAAGGAGTTACGTGTGTGAGTAAAGTAACAAACAACAATGAACGTAAATATGTTTCATTATTTTTGAAGGGAGTACTAAGTAATAGGTCAATGATACGATAGATAATTCGGTTTATAACTATTAAAATAATAAACATACATGTATCATCTTCTCTAATTGGCAGTCAGTCTTGAAGAGAAAATGTATGCAGTCAATGTCAAACACTTGATTAATCTATGTTCATTCCATGAACACTTAAAAAGTCAAACTAAAAGAAAGTTATTGATAGGAGTATAAGTTTCCAAATTTTTTAAAAGTTAATTTGAGATGTTTCTCTACCTGTGGAAGACAGGGCACAAATGATTTCACAACTACGTATAACCTTGGTCAATTCAGTATTTAATATTCCAAAAGACGAAGCGTTATACACAATGAAAAAAAATATTTGACATCTATAAGTTCACGTTGGTAAATAAGTTTGAACAGCGGATGAAAAAAGCTAACATGCTTTGAATATATAAAGATGGCAACCACATAAAACATCTAATCAAGTATAAGGAGAAGTTACCCATCTCAAGCATAAATGCATGGTTCAAATTAGGGGTGGCAATTTCTGACCCGACACAAAACCCGACCTGAAACCAACACGAAAATTAACAAGTTCGGGTTGAGTCTAAATAGATTCGGGTCGGGTTTGGGTCGACCCATCTAACCCGTTTATTAAACAGGTCAGGTTCGGATTGGGAATAAATTAAGCGGGTCGACCCACCAACCCATTTAAGATTTTTTTATTAAATTAAAAATTATGTATATTTTATTATACGAGTTAAATGGTTTACACGAGTCGACTCACAAACCCGTTTAACCTGTTTAACCCGTGTAATGTGCCAACTTTTGTATATAAAACGGGTTAAAGGGTGATAACGTCTAAATTATACATGTTTTGGCGGCGTTATTTGTATATATTTTATCATTTCACGTGAACTTTTGATGCTTAATAGCATGAAATATATTCATGTTTACTTGAAGACATCCTGAGCTCAAAAAGTCCAAAATACAAGTGTTTCTACTCATTGAAAGACAAGTTAGAAGAAAAGAAAGGGCTAAAGCTAAAAATGCCAAGAAGTACGCCGCACATATCTGTATGTATGCCGCACTTCCTATCAAGATTAACATAATTAAAGGGAATTAAATAAAGACTGCATTAACTTACCAATTGCGCCGGTTTTATACGGAAGTACGCCGCACTTCCTTGCAGCATTAAAGACATTTGCACCGACTTAAGCAAAGTACGCCGGACATTTTAGAATGTGCGCCACACTTCGACCCCTTTTTAGCCTATAAATAGAGATGGATTTTCAAGCCATTTTGCATATCTCTCACATATTCATTCTCTCATCCAAAGGTTTTCACACACAAATCTCTCTCAAACATCTTGAGTTGAAGATCGAAGAACGAAGAACACCATCATAGTATTTTGTGAATAAAAGGTTGTAGTAAGATTCGATACTTCTAACGGGTAGAGTTTGATCCATATTCTTACCCGGGCATAGTATGTTTCTTGTTTCTCTATTTTACTTTGTTATGAACTTCGTAGCCATGAGAGGCTAAATCTCTCATGACTATTCGGTGATGTTAATATAATGATTAAGCATTTGGTATAATTGCGATCTTTTAATCTTAAGCTTATGTTAAAATCCTATCGTATCTTATCTTATCAACTTTGATTATCAACTTTGATTGTATACTCATAACGGTATAGGTCGAAAGACCCGTTGTGAACTATATAGTTTTAAAGATTTGTCTATGGTCTTTATCGTTTGAAAGGAGAAATCCGCTTACGTTATTTGATAAACAAAATGGATTTGATATAATAGTAATTGGATTATTTGAGTGACACATTTGATCGAGTTAACTAGATATAAGTCTTAAGTTAAACAAGTTAATTTGTGAAAACGTTTTCTGACGAGAAACCCTTTTTATAAGTTATAGTCCTAAACTGATATCGAAATTATCCACCATTGCTTCGGAATTAATATAAAGCTAGTCCATGAGTAGCTCTTTCCTCATTATTGAATCCAGCACAATTTATCTTAAAATTGTTAAAGTTTATTTTAACGATTATTCGAACACAAATCAAATCCATGTGGATGACGTGGTCGTACCTAAAATATTATACTACATACATGGGTTATACTTTTACCCGTGTGTTTCTATTTAATAAATCGGTAATTCCAGTCTTATAAATTTAAAGCTTTTGAAACACATCAAAGTTTTTGGCGCCGTTGCCAGGGATTTGAAAGATGTTCTGTAACCAATTTTTTTTCAAAATCACCATACAGTTTTTTGGCAAACTGAACCAAACCAAAAAAATATATCTCCCTTGGATGCATACACGTGCTTCCAACTCTGAACTTGTTGAACCATTCCCTGAACCCGAACGAACCCTGAATCGAAGACTTCATAGACAAAACAGGAGAGTTCCATTCGAACAAAGAAACGAACCACATGCACAACCAAAAGTTGTTTACACTCCAATTCTTGATATCAACTATTTCTGTCACTTTCTTAATATCCTTGAAAATTACAATCCGATGGATGATGAACCAATGTGGGCTGCCGACCGTGTTGTTTCTCCGACTCTTGGTTCCGCAATCACCATTTCTGAAACCGCAAACGAATTCGCTATTAAAGGTAACCATTTGACTCTCGCCAAAGGAAACCAGTTTGATGGTAGAATTAAAACCGATCCGCACAAGCACATTTACGAATTCCTCATAATATGTGATATGTTTAAATACAGAGACACCGAAAATGAAGCCGTCCGCCTAATGATGTTTCCCTATCACTAACGGGTGAAGCAAAAACCTGGCTGGATGAACTCAACAAAAGAACCATCGAAACTTGGGATGAACTTCACACCGCCTTTATAAGCCAATTTTCCCCCCAGCTCTTTTCGATCGACTCCTCGGAGAAATCCGAGCCTTTTCCCAACATGAAAACGTAACCTTAACCGAAGCTTGGCTCCGTATGAAAGAAATGCTCAAAAGTTGCCATGGTCACAACCTATCCAAAGGCAATATCATTAAAATCTTTTATCACGACCTCAACGAAATGACTCAAGAAGTTCTAAATGCCGCAGCTGGTGGTATTTTCCTCTATAAAACACCAAACCAAGCTTATCAACTCCTCGAAGACAAAGTCTTACTCAAGCTTGATTGGGCTAAAAACCAAAAAACAAAATCATCTCTAAATAAAACTGTTACTTTCGCCGATGAAGGTAGCAGTAATTCTGATACTGACAAAATTATTGCATGAATGGATGCCATGACCATGAAAATGGATGCTCAGTACAAAGAATTCTAATCTCGTTCAAAATAACCAAACCCCGATCATAACGATGATGACAAACCTATGTCTCCGGAAGAAGAAGCCAAATTCATGAAAACCTTCCGTCGTACACGTTTTTACAATGATTACCACGACCGTGACTCAAATCGTGATAATTGGCGTTGAAGCGAAAGAAACGATTACAATCGAGACAACTATCGATCTAACTCTGGTGATAAACCCGACCTTCAAAAACAATTAAGCGATTTCATAAAATCTCAACAATCGACCAATTCTTTTGTCAAAGATACTTTTATGGATCTCAAAACCAAACTCGAAACAACAACCAAAAATCATCAGGCCTCGATCCAAAATCTTGAAGCTAAATTCGACAGATTAGCTGACAAACAATCTGGTCGACCTTCTGGATCTCTTCCTAGTAACACTCAACCTAACCCAAAAGGTATCTCATCCAAACCTTATCAACCACCGCAAGCTCAAAACAAGCATGTAAATGCCGTATTTACGCGGAGTGGTAAATCCTATGACCCACCTATCAACCCAAATGACCAACAAAATGAGTCTGAAACTCCTATCAACTTCGATAGTGAGGATGAGAATGAGGAATCCGATACCTAAACCATATAAACCGAAAATTCCATATCCTCAACGCCTCAGAAAAGAAAAAATGGAAGCCCAGTATGGTAAATTCCTCGACATGATTCGAGCTGTTCGAATCAATATACCTCTTGTCAATGTTTTAGCAGGAATGCCGAAGTATGGAAAATTTCTCAAGGAACTCGTAAGCAATAAGCACAAGCTCGAACAAATCTCATCCGCTTTCCTTAGCGATGAAAGTTCCGCTATGATTTAAAAAAAAGTTCCACCAAAACTTAGAGACCCCGGAAGTTTTCTTATTCCATGTAACTTCAGTAAAGCTTTCTCATGCAATGCTTTAGCCGACCTTGGTACTAGCATTAATCTCATGCCAAATTCTCTATACGCTAAATTATCTCTCGAAACTCTCAAACCTACTAAAATGAGCGTAAGATTAGCCGACCGATCATTCCAACACCCAATTGGGATAGCTGAAAATATGCTCGTTGAAGTTGGTAAATTTACTTTTCTGGCAGATTTCGTTATTCTCGAAATAGAAGAAGACAGTAAAATTCCTCTAATCTTAGGGAGACCTTTCCTCCATACTGCCGATGCAGTAATTCGAGTTAAACAGAAACAGCTCAATCTTGGAATTGGTACTGAACGAATAACCTTCTCAATCGTTAGATGCTATGAAACTTCTCTTTATTCAAATACGCTTATACATGTTACAGTAATTGACGTTATCGATGAAATCTTAGAAGAAGATTTTGACGCTCTTCTCGATGAAGGGAGTAAAATCCTTCATTCCATCGAGGGAACTATCCTCGAAGAAAAACTCTTTGCTGAATTCGATGAATTCATGGCAATGACCTCCAATGAAAACTCTGAATCTGACTCCAAAACCGAAGAACCACCATTCGAAAAGATCACCTTTAACATCGATTATAAGATCAATACATCTCTTGAAGAACCGCCTTTAGATCTTGAATTAAAACCTCTTCCGATAACTTATAATATGTATTTTTAGAAGAACCTTCTTTTCTTCCAGTGATCATATCATCTCAGCTTTCTAAGCAAAATAAAAATAAGCTCATCTTTGTTTTAAAAAGACATAAGCAAGCCTTTGCTTGGAAAACAACTGACATTCTTGGAATCTGTCCATCTTTTTAAACAGAAATTTCAACTCCTAGAAGCCAAAAAGCCAATTGTTTTCAAAAACAAAGACGATTATACCCCGAAACAATGAAGAAATTGTTTTAAAAAATAAATCGTTAAACTTCTCAACAAACCGGTATTAATATATCCAATCAACTGATAGCCCTTAGTACGTCCCACTCCACTGCGTCGCCAAAAAAGGGTGGAAATCAACATAGTATACCAAACGAAAAAGATTAACTTTAACCAACACAGAACCGTTACGGGTTGGCGAGTATGCATCTATTATCGTAAACTCAATGTAACAACTGCAAAAAAACCACTTTCTGTTGCCCTTCATGTGATCAAATTTTAAAAAGTAAGACTCGCATTAAATTAATACTTCTATTTTCTTGACAGTTTATTCAGGATATTTTATTCAAAAACCCATACGATGTCTATTGATCAAAAAAAACAACGATACATCATGCCCTTCTTCTGGAACAATACCTTACAGTCGATATGCCTTTCGGTTATATGTAATGCACCACTACTTTTCAAAGATGCATCTTAGCTATTTTTCATGACATGACGAAAAACCGTGGAAGTACACAAGATGATTTTATCAGTCTTGGAAACACCGTCGATAACTGACTAGAAATAACCATGATACAATTGCTTCAACATTGCAAAGATGCAAATCTTTCCTTAAACTGGGAAAAATGTCACATTAAGATGGTCAAAGAGAAGGAATTGTGCTTGGACACAAAGTTCCCGGTGCAGGCCTTGAAGTTACAAAGCAAACAACAACGGTAATCATCTCCAAACTCCACCCCTATTAATTCCAAAGGCATAAGAAGTTTTCTAGGACATGTCGTTTCTATCGACGTTTTCCATTAAAGACTTCTTAAAATTAACCCTTACCTCTAACTAAGTGTACTTGAAAAAGATACTCCATCTAATTCAATTATTGAATGTCACAAAGCATTCATACATTAAAAGAAAAACTCAGAGTACTCGTAATGAATCGTGAGCCCCAAAATTGTAACCTGCCATTTTTAGCTATAGTGTGATCAAGTGATTTCGGCATTTGCGAGCTGTCATAAGTTCCAAAGATGTAAAACAACTTTCACAAAAACACCCCATCTATTTTGCAAGCAAAAAAACCTTAGATTGCAACACACAAAAAAAACGGGTTACTAAAAAAGAAACTGATGGATGTCGTCTTTGCATTCTCCACAAATTCAGACCCAATCTTGATATTATCCAAAACAATGTCTACACACCGAACACAGGTCACTTTAATACACCTATTCCAAAAGCAAAGATGCAAATCACGTCATATTAATGCGTTTGGATCATCTTAGCACAGAATATGAGATAATGAAATAAAAGACAAAAAAGGTATAGAGAATGTTGCCGCCGACTACTTATCTTGGATTGATAATGATGAGACAAGTGATGACAGTGATGTCGACTATAACTTTCCCTAGAGAAACCTTATGGAAAAACCGACATAATGACAACCCATTATCTAAGACTTTGCAAACTATTTGGTGGGTGATATTATACCTAAAGGGATGACGTACCAGTCAAATAACAAATTCTTCTCTGACCTCAACAACTACTTTTAGGAAGACCCTTACCTTTTCAAATTTATTTTCAAACGGTATATTAAAACGTCTGTGTCCTCAAGCCCGGAAACTCGTGACCATTCATGATAAAGTTCACCCTTGTATGGAACCGTTGGACATAATAGACCTAACACCATAAGCTAAAAAGTACTGACTCAGACTTTTACTGGAAAACAATCATCAAAGAAGCTCATACTCTAGTTCGCCTTTGCGAAGCATGTCAAAAAACAGGGAATATATCCAAACGTGATTAAATGCCCTTAAATAGCATTCAAGTGTGTGAAATTTTTGACATATGGGGTATCGAATTTATGGGACCATTCCCAAAATCATATAAATTCGAATACATTTTAGTCGCTGTCGATTATGTTTCTAAATGGGCCAAAGCTCAAGATCTTCTAACAAACGACGCCAGAGTTGTTATTTCATTCCTGAAAAAACTCTTTTACCATTTTGGAATGCCCAAAGCTCTCATAAGCGACCGAGGAACTCATTTCTGCAACAAAATAATGGAAAAAAACATGAAAAGATATGGAGTTAACCACCGTTTCTCTACATCATATCATCCTCAAACGAGTGGACAAGTTAAGAATACTAATAGAGCCCTTAAAAGAATCCTTGAAAAAACTGTGAAAGATAATCCAGCTATCTGGTCAAGAAAACTCGATGATGCTCTGTGGGCTTTTCGAACTGCTCACAAAACACCAACCGGAACCACACCATACAAACTCGTATACAAAAAACTGCCATCTACCGTTTGAAATTGAACACCGTGCATACTGGGCCCTGAAAAACTGTAACCCAGATCTCATCGTTGCTGGTGAGAAAAGAATGTTCTAGTTACACGAGTTAGATGAATTCCGACATCAAGCATATTAAAAATCTCATTTATACAAGGCAAGAACCAAAGTCTGGCATGACAGAAAACTCAAAATGAGAAAAAAGTTCAAACACGGAAACAAAGTGTTGTTATTTCATTCTAAGTACAAATTCAAACAGCTAAAACTTAGATCTCATTGGCTAGGACCATACGTAGTGAAACACCAATATCCATCTGGATATGTTGAACTATATGGAAAAGATGAAAAAACGTTTATTGTTAACGGCCATCGACTCAAGCTATACCATGAAGAAGATAATGACCCAAGGGAAGAACTCACTCCCTTCTTTCCCAAAGAATGAAACTAAGAAGTACGAGTCTAGCTAATGACTCTCTTAAAAATTAAGCGTTTCTCAGGAGACAACCCGTGCTTTCTCTTATGTGTGGAGGAGTCCCTCCTCTTCTATTTTCTCTTCTAAAAAAACCAATAAAATATTTTCTTTTTGTATGTTTTGTTTGTTTACTCTTATGCAGGTAATAGAGATTAGAGTTGGAAAATTATGGCGTTTGCTCAAAGACAAGCTCTCTCGCAGCTACATTTCTCTATGCCCTGGGAAGTACTGTTTTTCTTTAATTTTCTCTATTTTCTATATTTATCAGTTCTCACATTGAGGGCAATGTTCAACTTAAGTGTGGATGGGAAGCCAAATAGGAAAAACTAAAGTTAATCATATCCCTCCATGTTTGCCTTGTAATCTGGCCAAATTTTCAACGGATATTTTATGAAAAAAAATAACTTTAAAAACTAATATAAATATGCTTTTCTTTCAAAAACTAAAAAATGTATACTCTTAGTAAGGCAAATCCAACCGGATTGACATTATAACTAGCACAAAACTAGTCTACTAAATTATGAGAATTGATTCGTCACAAAGTATATATATATAAAAGACTCAAATGCAAGTCTCAACCAAATGCCCTTAACCAAGGCAAAAGGTCAAAATCTACACAAAGAGATTAAATATATAAGAATCAATTATAAAAAGATTCCGGAAGAGATATTCCCGGGTCGTATGTCCCAACGAGGCTGCAATTGAAAGTAATCCTGGTTTGATAAGAAAATGTGAATTACTGGTGAGAAAAATGAAGGGACACACTGAGATAATTTACGACTAACGAATTAATTAAAATAAAAACTTAATTTTAATCTACGGGAAATCAACAAAGGAAAAGGGGATCTTAAAAAATTACTGGAATGCAAAAATAAGTATATAGGGAAAAAAAATTATTTTCCAAAAATTAATTCTATACTAAAAATAAACACGGTGAACAGAATCAGGTATCGGGACCTAAATAACTAAAAAATTAAAAAATAAATGCAAAAATAAATTAAAAAATCAAAATTAAATTCTAATTAACTATATTTTGAAAAATAAAAAAACTAGGACCTAAACGTAGTTTCGTATGAAAGCTAATACGAAAAGATAGTAAAAACGCACCCGTAAAACGGGTCTAAAAAAACAGAAATTTAAAGAAAAATTAAAAAGCTATAAACTAAATATTTATATTTTACCAATACACTAAAAGACAAAAGGAAAATTTTAATAAAAAAGAAAAATATTTTAATATATTATTTTGGATTTTTTATTGAATATTTTTAAAGAATCGAAAAACTAATTAAAAACAAGAAAAGTAAAAAAAGTACAAAAAATTAAAAGTTAAAAAAAATTCTGAAAATAAAACCATTAAATAAAGCAAAAGTTTAAACAATTCAAAAAATATACAAAGCCGCAAAAGTTACAGTTTATTAATTAAACATAAATTAAAACAAAATTAAAAAATAAAAACCTAAATTTAATATGAATTTAAATTAAATAAAACTAACTGTGGTTAACCTAAGGGACTAACAGTGAAAGGACACAAGGACTAATGGGGAAACAACAAACTGACAAGGGGGACTAACAATTATAACTATAAAAGATAAAATTACACAAACAGTCCCTGAAGTGGACCCCGATATGCAAGGTGGGTCCAAAGTGCTTATTATCAAAAAGCTATAGTGGACCCCGATTGCAAATTAGGTCCAAAGTGCTTATTATCAAAAAGCCAAAGAAGCAAAGTTGTAAAGGGGCTCAAGGGGAGTAACTTTTGTAAAAGCACTTATGCTTTTTACTCAATAAATAAGCTAGAAACTTAGCTTTTTGGACTGACAGAAACTTAATAAACTTATAAGCTTATTTTCCTTTCTTTTTGGGGTTTAAGCTAACAAAATAAGCTAAAATCTATGGGGGACAGTTAATAAGGAGAGGGGAGCCCTAAATAAGCTAAGTTTTCTAGAATAAGCCCTAAAATAAGCTGGAATCAAGATAAGCTATGTTAACAGCTTATTATAAAAACAGAAAAATGGGGACTTTAAGGCCTAAATAAGCTATACTAGAGGAGGAGTTAAGCTACAAGATTTTGGGGAATTAAAGGACTAGTAATAAGCTACAATAAAAAGCTAAAAATCCTAAGTGCTTAATATCTAAATAAGCTAGAAAAGTGGGCTGAGTTATGGTGCTCAGCACCAGGGGAGCTCAAACAGTGAGCTTAAGGGCTTATTCAGCTTAACTCAATAAGCTCTTATGAGCTTTTTAGCCAACACAAAATCCAAACAGGTTAACAAATGAGGCAAATGAGCTTATTTTCAAAGTATGAGAGCTTAAGGCCTTTTTAAAATTGCTGAACATGGGGCTTAAAATTGGCTACTTTCAAAAAATGTACACACATACATACATGGTGATATTGGTGAACTTAAAGAGACAGAACAAGGAGTTGAGTAAATTGGCTAGAAACAACAACAATGAGCACAAAAATAGTGTGCTTAAGCTGCATAAGCAGCTTGAGTGGTTTAGCTCACTTTTTGCTTATTGAAAATTGACAGAATATAAAAGAAACCTAAAAACTTATTTTTAAACTAAAATTGGTGATTAAGGTGGCTTAATAAAGCCCACACACTCAGCCAAAGTTGGCTGAGTGGTTACAACCCATGATAACCCAATTTTGACCCATTTTGAGACTAAACCAAACACCCCCTTAATTTATAAAAAAGGAGTTTTAACTGATTTTTGGTAAAAGAGGGCAGAGATAATGGATTACAAGTGGATTTTAATAACTTTTAACTCATATTCAAACAATTTAAACAGAATTACAAAGACTTAACTTACACTTTAAATTTTGATAAATGTAATAACACAAAAAACTCTTATCTTTTATTAAAACTGGAAATAATACAATATAAACTTAAAAATAAACTGAATACACTTAAATGCTTAAAAGAAAAGACTTGGAATTAAAATTAAGCTAAAAACATAAAAAAAATGGTTATTGGTTCGGCTTGCTCTCTTGGCTCTTTTATACAAGTCCTTTGCCTTCTCTTTGTCTTGGGCTGTGCTTGTTGTGAGAGTAGAAAGTAATCCAAGCAATCCTAGCCCTCTATTTGCTTCTCTTCATCTCAACCATTGAAGGGGGCTTCGTGTTGTGTGATTTTGCCAGGGGAGAGGTTATAGGGGCAATGGGGAGGTGGGAATTGGTGAGGGTGAGCTGGGAATGGTACTTGGGAGGTGGTTTTGGCCATAAACCATGGGGAAGGCTGGTATGGTTTTGGCGCCAAGTGGGGAGGGTACGGGTATGGTTGCAGGTTTAAAAGGAATGATTGAAAAAGATGCAACAATGGCCCTCACACTTTCTTTCTCTTGTCAATTTCTTTTTTTAGGCCGAATTTAGTTATAATGAAGGTTTGGAAAGTGACCATTTTGGTCCCTGCGTTTTATAATTAAAAGAGAAAAAGGAGGTTTTGGCAAATTGCAAAACCAGTCCTTGTGTTTTATTTATAAAAAGAAAACTGCCATTTGGCAGTTTTAGTCCTTCTCTTTGTTTTACCACTTTTCTTTTATAAAACACTTTAAAGAATGACAACTTTAGTCCCTAAAGTTTTGTAAAAAAGGATTAATGGGCTTTTGTTGGGCTTGGGTTTTGTTGTTGGGCTTTTGGGCTTGTATTGGGCCCAATTGAGTTTGGGTTTGGGCCCAA